>JALPQD010000355.1:717372-959263 GCA_023101885.1 Typhlomys cinereus | reverse complement strand
GCTGTACATTTCTAGATAAGAAGCACAATATAAATTCTCAATAAGAAGCACCTGCATTAATGAATACATTTTCCCCCTTTCTTTACTGGTTCAGTATAAGCAGTTGCTGGCATGAAATCCCTCCACTTGTGAACTGGTTGCAAAACCACAACAGTCTGCTTCTGGTAACCCAGACAGCCAACTACTTAGCTTTCAAACGGAAAGTTTGAGTAGGATTTTTGAGGGTGCCTGGGCAGATTTTCAACAGCAGATTTATCAACGAGAAAATGGGAAAGAGCTGAAAGAGTGCCTGGTGCTTGCACTTGTACTTCCTCTCTCTAAATAAAAATGTTAGCCTTGCCTCTCAAATATTCCTATGAGCCAGGAATGGTGTAAACATCTGTCATCCCAGCAGATGGGGAATAAAGCCAAGGGAATCAAGATTCAACCCCCAATCTCGGCTACATACCAAGTTTGGGCACCCTGGGCTACATGAGACTCTAACACAGAATAAACAGGGCTTATATGGTCATGTAATGTACATTACATGTGATTATTTAAGCATTTCTCCCCTATTTCCATTGTACTTGTTATACTTTAAGTTGCTGGCAGCATCCTCTGGGCGTGATGGCCTTGCAAAACTCAGGTCGCAAGATCGAATCCCTGCTTCCTCTGCTAGCATCTGCGTCTGTACATTCATCTGTACAGCAGAAAAATCCATGAATACCTCCCGCAGTTGTGATGGAGGAATGATCTAATTCGATCCACGATTTGCTCAATGCCACTTTGCTTTTTATCCTGTTTCTTTGTGTTTCTTGTTTAATAATTAGTGATCTATATCCATCTTGAGTTAGCATCACAGAGCTCCATTTTAGTTGAAGTTCTGTGCATTCTAATGTAGAAAGCCACAGAACTCACAGACAAATGAACTTTGCTAATAGTTACTATGTTTTAGTTACTGGAATGTAGCTGGAAGGTTTCTAAAAAGTCACAGTGTGGGTAAAACTGGTAGGTCAACAAAGCATATCATGGGAATCATTTCATTGTCATTTTCCTGCACTTTCAGATAGAGAATGAAAAATAACCAATGCAGCAACTTCAAATAAATAAAGTAAGAATGTCGTTTGCTCAGACACCAATGTCTTTGTAAAACTTTCGTTTCTTTCGGTTGTCTTCTGCTTTCCATAAAACCAATTTGATAGAACACATTCTTCGACTAAATATGCATTGCCCACTGGATGCCCTGATGGTGAGACACAAACCTGAGAAGTGGGAATTGTTTCTTACTGAGACAGTCTGTGGGGGCCACAGAACATGAGAACTGCTTCCATTGGGAAACTGCTACCTCCCCCTATTCATCTCTGATGCAATCCCAAACTGCTCCCACATGCACGTGGGGGTAGACCTGCAAGTTAGCATTCACGAATTATCTATTAATCAGCACTGCTTAACTAGCACCCATTGCCAATGACAATTTTTCATTTTTATTTTTATGTGTGTGTGTGTGTGTGTGTGTGTGTGTGGTGTGTGTGTTTGCACACCTCTGTGATTTCCCAAGCTCTGGTTCGGGGCCCGAATTACGAGCTTATGCTATATCTGTCAGGCATTTTTTTAATACATTTTTATTATTATTTCAGCTCATACAACTTAATAGGTACACCAGTTCCCTCCCTCCCTCCTCCTCCCCCCGAACCCCCTGCTCCCCCTCCCCTCACCCCCTCCTCCCCATCTCCCCGTGCCTCCCGCCTCAATTCCCAGAGTCCTTCTTCTGCATGCCTGACTCTCCTCTGGGCCCTCCTCTCCGATGACGTACAAGGACCCAGTGGCATTTCCCTGAACCCTTTCCTGTGTTCCCCTTAAGCATAGGAACACTACTGTGGCTGTCAATCCCTTGCCTCCAAGGATCTTGGTGCCTTTAGCAGATGCTAGACTTTGTGAGGTCAATAGTGTGTTGGACATTGCGCCGGGCATGCAACGTCCAATTATGATTGCTTCGGCCCTAACTTGTGTGGAGATCTTGAAAATCATTGCTCCTCCTCATCCTTTTGCTCTTACCCTCTTACCGCCCCTCTTCCGCAAATGTCTCTGAGCTTCAGGATTGGGGAGATTAGTCTGGCCTAGTTTCGGTGGTTGATATAGAGTCTCTGAAGTTCTGGATAGTGGTTCGTTGATTTTCTTTGGCAGTTTTGCTGCTCCTGCAATGCCCTTCACTCCATCGTGATGGGCATTGTATGTCACCCCCTGGCCAGAGACAAAAGCTGTTAAACTGGAGTCTTATTATAAGAGCACATTCAAGGGTGATGTAATACTTTAACCCAAAGTGGAATCGCAGGGTCATTGGCATTTGGCAATGGGAGGGTCAATAACTCATTTGCAAAATGGTTACTTTTTAATCTGCCAGACTATATGCCCTCCCCTTCTGGTGAGTTCATTACCCCCTTGTGTAAATGATCAGGACGAATGTCTGTGAACTTACCAGGTGTCACATTACTTTCTTGCAGTCCTTGATGGAGGCCTATTTTCTCTACTGTAACATGGTCACCTTCTCTCCTTGTTCTGGTGTGGCCCTCCAACCCCCATCCCTCCTGTTCATAATCCTTGCCAATTACTGTAGGTAATACATAGATTTACCTATGAGTTTTGAGGTGGGCTGGGTGGGTTTGGTATAGGAGCCACCTATTAGGGAGTACATATGGTGCTTAATTTTCTGGGTTTGGGATACTTCACTTAATATAATTGTTTCTAATGACTCTATTTCCTGGCAAATTCCAGTAATTCATCATTTGTGATGGCTGATCCATTGTATAGATGTACCACAGTTTCCTATATCCATTTGTCAAGTTGGATATTTGGGTTGATTCCATGACTTTGCTATTGTAAACAGTGCTGCTATGAACATGGTTGTGCTTGTGCTATCGAGGTGAACCTCTGCTGTATGGGGGTTGTACCCAAAGTGGAATCTCAGGGTTATACGCATTTCAATCTTTTTTCTTTAAGATCTCCAGATGGCTCACCAGGTGGCTGTATGAGCCCGCACCCACCAGCATTAGGAGAGTTCCCCTCTCCCACTCCCCCAGCGTGGTGTTGTATGTGGATTTTGCCATCCCTTTCAGGCATTTTTTAAAATTTATTTCTAGTTTTACAAGCTTATCAAGTACTTATCCCTGCTTCCCTCCATCCCCCCTCCCTCCCATTTCCTTCCTTCCCTCATCCCACTCCCACTCCTCCCGCCCTCCTGTTTGTCCACTTCTAAAGATATGGGGATCAGACTCACGGTCTTTCTGCTGACAGGCAGAAGTTTCACAGCCCTGAACCAGCTCCACCAGGTCCTTCATTGTTTTTAATAAAATTTGTTATTCTTAGCAATGCCTGAGAGTATAGAATTTTGGACCCCCCCACCCAAGGTCCCTCTTTCTCTCTTTTTCATCTCTCCAAGCCTTTGGGTCTCTCCACTCGTCAGGTCTTCCTCCCTTCCATTATGCTGTCACAGCGGCTCTCTGCACACCTCTGTGACCTTATTCTATCTCCTCTTTTCTATAATGATCTTCCACCTTAAGGCTAAATTATAGTTCCCTTCACCACCAGGCTGTCAACTCTCTGTCTTAAGTTTCAAAAATATTGTTTCTTATGCTTCAGATCCAACTCAGGATTTTGCACGTATCCGTTAAGAGCTCTATCCCTAAACTCCTTCTATAACCTTTTGGAATGGTTTTATATGGACATAGTGTTTGCCGTTTACTTACCACACCTCCCTTTTCGATACTCGCAGATGGTCTGTCCTTGAACTCTTGCCTCCTACCTCAGCCTCCCTGAACAGAGTTATAAGTATATGTGGCTGTGTTTAGCACCTTTTTTTTCTTCTTTGTATTTTTTCACTCTGTATTTTGCTTTAGAGAGACTTGCATTGAGATGGGTATGGGTTGGGAGGTTAAAAGTCCACACTGTACTTGAAATGCCTTGTGTCATGGTTACTTTGAACATGTATCATTAGGCTTCCTGGTACCAATCCCAAATTTTGCAGATGATATGATGTTAGAGGACACCTGAATGGATTTGATTATGGTCACATGGGTATGCTCCCAGTAAATACTAAACAGTTGTTTTTCTTTAATTTGATGGCAAATTTGTAGTTGCCAAATAGTCATGTAGAGGCCTCACATGAACATAGTTTTCTATATAATGCAAAACTAGAGAAAGTTCTGGGATGGTGGTATGGAGAAGAAGCAAAGGGATTAATATTTTCCTGACCCAAACTGAAAAAAAAATCCAAACAATTTTCCCACTTTGTAACTGGCCTAAATTTCAATGCCCAGATATTCTTACTCCATATGTTTATGGGAACATTCAACTGAAATTCATGTTATTCATGTCAATTAGGTATTTTTCAAATGACATGATGTCTACATGCAATGTGATCTACTGCAGGTCAGCGACCTTTCTCAAAGAAAACAGAAAGTCCAGTCAAAGGAAGAATTTCACAGTATCTTTTTACCTTTGTTAGTAATGGAGGTGATGATTATGTACATATAGCTAGGAGAACAGAGAAAATGTTGCACAGATCCATTCCCATCTATATTATCATTAGCTTGTAGGTTGCCATAATTTGTTCTGCTCTTCTGAGGCTGGAGTTGTATGGTGATAACCTACTTCCTGTAAGCAGTACCCACCTTCTTGGGATCACAGGTCCTCTACGAAAAGGCTGCCCCAGGAAAAATCAAACGCAACTTAAAATTGGCACATGGGATATGGTAATGGGGCCCACGTTATGTATATGTATAAATGACAATAACTCCATGGACATGGTCTAAGGTTGAAACTCAAATTAGAAACCAGGCCTTGATAGTGCATCCAGGCTAAAATTATGAAGGGATCTGTGTGAAGTGTACATTCCAATCATTATAATCTGGAAAATTTTGATAAATAAAGGCAACAAACCAGTATGTGCTGTGGATGGGGTGAAATCTCTTACAGATACCTGGATGGTTCAACCATGTGTTATAAAGTATTCATCAGACTGCTTTCAATAAATGAGGTGAATTGAGTATTGTAGTTAGCTAAAGTGATGTGGTTGGAGTGTACCATCAGAAGTGCACTCCTTAAGTGCTTACCACTTCCTCATTCATGGAGAAATGTGAATACTAGGAGACTAGATATAAAGGTTCTGGGATTAGAAAAATATCCTGTCTACTAATTGTTGAAAAGGAAAGAACGCACTTTTTTTTTAAATTGTCCATCTTTTTCTATTCAGAGCATTGGCATGAAAGGTTAACTACTTCAGAGAGAATAATTGAAATTTATGAGGGAAGGTGAATGAAGGAACAAATGATAGGAACATTTTGGTTTCAAATATATCTTAAAGATAAAAAACAGAAAGTGGATGGCTGGGGTTAGCTGTGGTCTTGCCACCATGCTCAACGCCTTATTAAGAATGTCTGGGTCCCCATGAAGCCCTACTATACCCAGGTTTACCAGAAAATTTGGGTAGGAATGGGATTGATGACTTTCATCGTTTATAAAATCAGGACTGCTGATAAAAGAAGCTTTGAAAGGATCAGCACCTGCGTCATCATGGACACCATTAACCGGCCTCCAGAGTATACACAAGATGACATGTTAGTCGGCCTGTAAATTGAAGCAAGCTGTGTGAAGCATTGCTGTACATTTACTGTAGCAGGAATAAATGTAGTTTTGAGGTGTACCACGGCTTGTGGGTGCTGCTCTCTGCATGAATACATGTGAAAATAAAAGGAGAAAAAAAGGAGAAAGTGACACCTACTGCCTGGAGTTTGATGGCAATTTCAAAGATCAGAAGGATACTTTGATTCCTTTCCATATTAGAGATGACTTAGCTTCTGAAATCACTAACTTATTGGGTTATGGAGAACAGAGGCTGGCACCTTCTTGGGATTTAGCTCCGTGATAGGTAGATATAGGTGTCAACTTGATAGTTACAGGCTGAGCTTTAGGCACAGCTGTGATGAACTGGTAGTTGAGTTCAACTCTGAGTGAGATTGTCTAAGATTGTCTAATTAATTGTCTAATTGGTGGGTGGGAGTAGTTCGTGGGCAGGTGAATAAGATGGAAGGAGCTGATTAAGGAATTTGTCATCTGTCAGTATACTTGGCCAGACATGCTGGTCTGGCAAGTAAGGATTGTCCTTCTCAGCAGGTCTGTGGATATGATATGGCCAGTTCCTTCGGCCCTAGTGTTGGTGTGAACTCTGCTACCAAGCTGGACTCAGAACAGTGACCGGACAATCGTAAGCCAAAAGAAATTCCTTGTTCCCTTAAGCTGTTTGGTTGTAAACTTATCGGTAATATGCAGGCTAACTATGACATGTTCCTTGCAGCCATCCTTTAATGAATATAGATAAGAAATTACAGAAAGGTAATAGAATAGCATACTTCTCTGAGGTTAAAATTTAGAAGAATGTTTCTACAACACTGAAAAAAGTGTTGAAGTGGTATCAAGAAGTTTGAGAAAAATAATATAATACGATCCCTTTTCAGTAGGATTGGGGGTTCAACCCAGGGTCAGGCATGCTTAGTGCAGTGCTCTTATAACTGGACCATACCTGCAGCCTAACTCCCACGTTAATGAAGTCTATAGGTGTAGACAATATAGCAATATAATTATAGCAGTCATTTCTAGGAAATGTTATCTTTACTTTGTTATGTTTTTGATAATGTGACTGCATAACCTTGTAAAATCATATTAGTACTATTGGGAAATCAACTTGGCTATATACAAGATCCTTAATATTTCAAAGAACTGAAAAATTTAAACCTTGGAAAGTTTTTGAAGGGAAACTATAAAAAAGGGGTTTTCTCTGTTTTTGTACTGTAATCAAATGAAGGTTTTAATATCTAGCCCAAGTAAAAATCATTTAGAGGGGAGACAAAATAAAACTCAAAGTACAAATCATTCAAATATAATATATATATCTTCAATACATATATATATTCATATATACAATGAAATATATTACAATAATATACAAAATTATAGTAAGCATATACATACAAAGATAAACATATATATATATATATATATGTTGAAGATATATATGAGACAAGGTCTCATATAGCCTAGGCTGGCCTAGAGCTCTTTATGTGATGGGAATAATTTCATTTTTTTTCTTTTTCAACATGTGTATGCACATGCACATACACAAATGTGTTCATGTTTATGTATGTGCAGACGTGTGTGTGTGTGTGCACACGCATGCATATGCAAGCATGCAGAACTATGATCAGGTGACAACTTTGACTGTCATTCCTTTCTTATCTACTTGTGAGTTTCTTTAGATCCACCTTGAACCCTGACTTGATGGATGGGATGACAGAGTTTGTTGTGTTTGTGTACTTTCTTGGCTATTAACTGCCTTAGTTCTGCAGCAACACTCCGCTTTTTTTTCTTTGCATGTGCATGCATGAGTATGTAGGTGTGTATGTATGTGCAACAGGACATTTTGAGCATGTGTATTATGGAGGACCAAGAATGACATCAGGAATCACCCTGGATTGCTCTACTTCCTTATTACTTTGCTCCACCAGTAACTACCATACCCACCTAGCATTTTTATGTGGGATTTTGATTGTGAGGCAAAAGCTTTAACCCCTGAACCATCTCCTCAAACCACCACCCCACTCTTCTGGTACCAAATTCTGTTCTGGTTACTCTTCAGGTATCAAGAAAAACAAACAAACAAAAAACTCTGACCTGAGTAACTTGAGGGACAAAGAGTTTAATAGTTCTAGGGGGGATAAGAATGGTAAAGAACAAAGGCAGAGAAAGCAGAGCTGTAAGTGTATGTCATCACCTTGTACTCATTGTTAGAAAGGAGAAAGACAGAGAGATGGGAGATCTGGGTTACTGAACCTCAAAGCCCACACCAGTGAAATATAACTCCAATTTGACGGATTCTAAATTTCTTAAAAACATTTCTCATAACAAACTTCCACAACCACTGCAGCTGGGGATGCAAACACCTAAGCCTGCAGGAGACAGTTCACACACAAACCATGACATTATTAAAATATCTCTGAAGATTTTGTAAGGTATAGGATAGCTAATATGGGGGCAATTATTGCTTTTATTTTATTGAGACATGTATTGATATTCAAAATTATCATTATGGCAATAATGAAGTTTTGGGTTTGGGTTGGATTTCTGAGCACCTTCTGTCTCTTTTTATTCATACTCAAGCCAAATGCACCACTTCTGTGGGCCTGACCAAAGGAAAGCAGTAGCTTGATGCCCACTGAGGTTCACCAGTGTTCTCAATCTTTACCATGAGATACAAATGACCTCGTGAAAACTGCCAGCGGTTACAGGCTCAACTAATGAGATAAGATGGGACAGTGAAAAGAACAAGTAGAAAACAAACATAAGGAACAAAAAAACTAGAATGTAGAAGGCAACGTATGGGAGAATGTAGAATGTGATTTTAGGTATAAAGCAAGCACTTGTGCTTTTTATTCAGAACCCAGAACAGATTGGTTTAGTAGCTTGGAGTTCCATAAAAACTCAGACCTTCTGGTAATTAGAGGTGATTGCTTTCCTTTTATTCTTTTTTCCTTTTTCATGTATGCATAGTGGACAGATATGCTTCCATTCATGCTCATATGGTGTACAGGTGTACATATGCGAGAGCATGCATATGAATGCATGGATGTGGAGGCACAAGGGTGCTGTCAGGAATCATCCTCAATCACTCTTCCACCTTATTCTTTTGAGGTTGGTCTTCCACCTTATTCTTTGAGGGTGGTCTGGCTACCCAAGTCACTCAGGGATTCCCAGTTCCTGTATTCTACGGTTGAAATTATAGGTGGACTGTTATTTCCAAACAACATTTTTATATGCGATCTAAAC
The DNA here is from genome assembly GCA_023101885.1 of Typhlomys cinereus. Classification (NCBI taxonomy): domain Eukaryota; kingdom Metazoa; phylum Chordata; class Mammalia; order Rodentia; family Platacanthomyidae; genus Typhlomys; species Typhlomys cinereus. Next base: position 950,410 of record JALPQD010000355.1, on the reverse strand, counting down.
TCTGGTCTTTTTACTTACACAGGAAGCAATTTAACCACTCAGCCATCTCCTCAGATCCCCTTCAAATTTCTGTAGATTTTAGAACTGAAGAGGGAGAATATTTCCACTAAATGAGATAGGCATGCTGTTATTGCTTCTCACATAATTTTGCCTAGATTTTTCAATTTATATACAAGCCTTTGTCCTATTTATGTTTAATGTAAACCTTTAATCCATAGCTTTCTGAATCCCAAAGAATCATAAGAGTTCTACAGAAGCCATAAACTTTACCTTGAGGCGTTTGACTTAAGGAATGGTCCTGTGACATCAGCTCTTGTATTGTGCCTTTGAATTTGATCTTGGATAGTGGGTTGTTTTCATTGCTTTCAACTTGTACTTACACAAGGAGTCTTGAAGTTTTTCATACGGGGAAATGTACAGAATGTATGTTGCATATTTGTATCCTACAGAATGATGGAAGCACTCTCAGACTGACTAGTCTGTAGCACATATCCTTTCTTTGTAGAAGCGCACACATACATAAATATCCTGTGTTTGCTAGGTGACTGAGTTCTATGGTCATGGACACTTGGCTTGATATTTATTACCTCACCCTATTTGAACCAAACATAGCAGCTGCTTTTAGAATTTGTACTCAAGCATAAAACTGAATAATACCCTGCTAAGACTCATTAATGCCCTTTTATTACTGAGAAAATTATTTAGAAGACCTACTGTTGAGATCGCCTGAGCTGCCCTTGATTTCATGACTTTTAATAATAATATTTTTAGTTTTAACTTTATTTCATAATAAAATACTTAAAGTTTTCTAATAATCTTTTAAGTTTCTATTTATACATTTTTTAATTATACAAAATGAGTGTTAGGGTAATGAAAGAACCTCTGTGTTCTACCAAGTACATCATCTCTACCATTCTGCAGCAAAACTTCAAGTTGTAAGAACTGATGCACTGAGGACAGAGAGTTGGTCGCAGAGTATAGAGTTATGAGACCAGGTCAAATAGGATGGAAGTAAGTAATGTAATATCTGCCTGTAAAAAAATGCTGCTTGACATCTTTGGAGGAGGTATGGAGTTGACACTGAAGACTTAATTAAGGACTATCAGAATACATGCAAAAATCAAAGGCAATTGGAGATGTAAAATCTATGTAACATGATTCTGATAGATCCTACCATCTCAATAATCCATGGAAGCATCAAACAATACCTATTAGTATAAAGAGTATGTATTTAATACAAGAAAGGTGACAGACAACAATTTTCAGAAGCCCATAAAATGCACAGTAGAATCGCGACACTATCCAGACACATCTGGAATTCACTTGTAAGGAACCTAACCAAAGAAAGAACACCATTGAAGACTTAAGCCCTCAGATGGTCTGGGAAAAACATGTTTATCCTACCGTTACTCATGTCTAGAATACGATTGTTTATTTCCATGACTTTTTAGATTCCAAAAGGGGGTAGTCAAGAAAGCCCCAAATAGAATTACCTGACACCATCTTTCTGGGACTCAACAAAGTAAAGACACGCTAGTCAACTCCGATCACTTAGTTAGCCTGTGTAGTATCTACTATCTTTTTAGACCCCTTGCTGTACATTTCTAGATAAGAAGCACAATATAAATTCTCACTAAGAAGCACCTGCATTCAATGAATACATTTTCCCCCTTTCTTTACTGGTTCAGTATAAGCAGTTGCTGGCAATGAAATCCCTCCACTTGTGAACTGGTTGCAAAACCAAAAACAGTCTGCTTCTGGTAACCCAGACAGCCAACTACTTAGCTTTCAAACGGAAAGTTTGAGTAGGATTTTTGAGGGGTGCCTGGGCAAGATTTTCAACAGCAGATTTATCAACGAGAAAATGGGAAAGAGCTGAAAAGCGTGCCTGGTGCTTGCACTTGTACTTCCTCTCTCTAAATAAAAATGTTAGCAATTGCCTCTCAAATATTCCTATGGAGCCAGGAATGGTAGTAAACATCTGTCATCCCAGCAGATGAGGGAAGATAAAGCCAAGGGAATCAAGAGTTCAACCCCAATCTCGGCTACATACCAAGTTTGGGAGCACCCTGGGCTACATGAGACTCTAACACAGAATAAAACAGGGCTTATATGGTCATGTAATGTACATTACATGTGATTATTTAAGCATTTCTCCACTATTTCCAGTATGTACTTGTTATACTTTAAGTTGCTGGCAGCATCCTCTGGGGCGTGATGGCCTTGCAAACCTCAGGTCTGCAAGATCGAATCCCTGCTTCCTCTGCTAGCATCTGCGTCTGTACATTCATCTGTACAGCAGAAAAATCATGAATACCTCCAGCAGTTGTGATGGAGGATGACTGCTAATTCGATCAACGATTTGCTCAATGCCACTTTGCTTTTTATCCTGTTTCTTTGGTTTTCTTGTTTAATAAAATTAGTGAATCTATAATCCATCTTGAGTATGCAATCACAGAGCTCCATTTTAGCTTTGAAGTTCTGTGCATTCTAATGTAGAAAGCCACAGAACTCACAGACAAAATGAACTTTGCTAATAGTTACTATGTTTTAGTTACTGGAATGTAGCTGAGAAGGTTTCTAAAAAGTCACAGTGTGGGTAAAACTGGTAGGTCAACAAAGCATATCATGGGAAATCATTTCATTGTCATTTTCCTGCACTTTCAGATAGAGAATGAAAAGTAACCAATGCAGCAACTTCAAATATAATAAAGATAAGAATGTCGTTTGCTCAGACACCAATGTCTTTGTAAAACTTTCGTTTCTTTCGGTTGTCTTCTGCTTTCCATAAAACCAATTTGATAGAACACAGTTCTTCGACTAAATATGCATTGCCCACTGGATGCCCTGATGGTGAGACACAAACCTGAGAAGTGGGAATTGTTTCTTACTGAGACAGTCTGTGGGGGCCACAGAACATGAGAACTGCTTCCATTGGGAAACTGCTACCTCCCCCTATTCATCTCTGATGCAATCCCAAACTGCTCCACACATGCACGTGGGGGATAGACCTGCAAGTTAGCATTCACGAATTATCTATTAATCAGCACTTGCTTAACTAGCACCCATTGACCAATGACAATTTTTCATTTTTATTTTTATGTGTGTGTGTGTGTGTGTGTGTGTGTGTGTGTGTGTGTGTTTGCACACCTCTGTGATTTCCCAAGCTCTGGTTCCGGGGCCCGAATTACGAGCTTATGCTATATCTGTCAGGCATTTTTTTAATACATTTTTTATTATTATTTCAGCTCATACAAACTTAATAGGTACACCAGTTCCCTCCCTCCCTCCTCCTCCCCCCGAACCCCCTGCTCCCCCTCCCCTCACCCCTCCCTCCCCATCTCCCCGTGCCTCCCGCCTCAATTCCCAGAGTCCTTTCTTCTGCATGCCTGACTCTCCTCTGGGCCCTCCTCTCCGATGACGTACAAGGACCCAGTGGCATTTCCCTGAACCCTTTCCTGTGTTCCCCTTAAGCATAGGAACACTACTGTGGCTGTCAATCCCTTGCCTCCAAGGATCTTGGTGCCTTTAGCAGATGCTAGACTTTGTGAGGTCAATAGTGTGTTGGACATTGCGCCGGGCATGCAACGTCCAATTATGATTGCTTCGGCCCTAACTTGTGTGGAGTATCTTGAAAATCATTGCTCCTCCCATCCTTTTGCTCTTACACTCTTACCGCCCCCTCTTCCGCAAATGTCTCTGAGCTTCAGGATGGGGAGAGATTAGTCTGGCCTAGTTCTAGGTGGTTGATATAGAGTCTCTGAAGTTCTGGATAGTGGTTCGTTGATTTTCTTTGGCAGTTTTGCTGCTCCTGCAATGCCCTTCACTCCATCGTGATGGGCATTGTATGTCACCCCCTGGCCAGAGACAAAAAGCTGTTAAACTGGAGTCTTATTATAAGAGCACATTCAAGGGTAGATGTAATACTTATACCCAAAAGTGGAATCGCAGGGTCATATGGCATTTGGCAATGGGAGGGGTCAATCACTCATTTGCAAAATGGTTACTTTTTAATCTGCCAGACTATATGCCCTCCCCTTCTGGTGAGTTCATACCCCCTTAGTTGTAAATGATCAGGAACGAATGTCTGTGAACTTAACCAGGTGTCACATTACTTTCTTGCAGTCCTTGATGGAGGCCTATTTTCTCTACTGTAACATGGTCACTTCTCTCCTTGTTTCTGGTGTGGCCCTCCAACCCCATCCCTCCTGTTCATAATCCTTGCAATTACTGTAGGTAATACATAGATTTACCTATGAGTGTCTTGAGGTGGGCTGGGTGGGTTTGGTAATAGGAGCCACCTATTAGGGAGTACATATGGTGCTTAATTTTCTGGGTTTGGGATACTTCACTTAATATAATTGTTTCTAATGACATCTATTTCCTGGCAAATTCCAGTAATTCATCATTTGTGATGGCTGATCCATTGTATAGATGTACCACAGTTTCCTTATCCATTTGTCAACTGTTGGATATTTGGGTTGATTCCATGACTTTGCTATTGTAAACAGTGCTGCTATGAACATGGTTGTGCTTGTGCTATCGAGGTGAACCTCTGCTGTATGGGGGGTTGTACCCAAAAGTGGAATCTCAGGGTTATACGGCATTTCAATCTTTAATTTCTTTAAGAATCTCCAGATGGCTCACCAGAGTGGCTGTATGAGCCTGCACTCCCACCAGCAATGTAGGAGAGTTCCCCTCTCCACATCCTCTCCAGCGTTTGTTGTTGTTTGTATTGTGGATTTTTGCCATCCCTGTCAGGCATTTTTTAAAATTTTATTTTTCTAGTTTTACAAGCTTATCAAGTACTTATCCCTGCTTCCCTCCATCCCCCCTCCCTCCCATTTCCCTTCCTTCCCTCATCCCACTCCCACTCCCTCCCGCCCTCCTGTTTGTCCACTTCTAAAGATATGGGGATCAGAACTCAGGTCTTTCTGCTGCAAGGCAGAAGTTTCAAGCCCTGAACCAGCTCACCAGGTCCTTCATTGTTTTTAATAAAAATTTGTTTATTCTTAGCAATGCCTGAGAGTATAGAATTTTAGGACCCCCCCACCCAAGGTCCCTCTTTCTCTCTTTTTCATCTCTCCAAGCCTTTGGGTCTCTCCACTCGTCAGGTCTTCTCATCCTCCTTCCATTATGCTGTCACAGCGGCTCTCTGCACACCTCTGTGACCTTATTCTATCTCCTCTTTTCTAATAATGATCTTCCACCTTAAGGCTAAATTATAGTTCCCTTCACCACCAGGCTGTCAACTCTCTGTCTTAAGTTTCAAAAAATATTGTTTCTTATGCTTCAGATCCAACTCAGGATTTTGCACGTATCAGTTAAGAGCTCTATCACTAAACTCCTTCTATAACCTTTTGGAATGGTTTTATATGGACATAGTGTTTGCCGTTTACTTACCACACCTCCCTTTTCGATACTCGCAGATGAGTCTGTCCTTGAACTCTTGATCCTCCTACCTCAGCCTCCCCTGAACAGAGATTATAAGTATATGTGGCTGTGTTTAGCACCTTTTTTTTCTTCTTTGTATTTTTTTCACTCTGTATTTTGCTTTAGAGAGACTTGCATTGAGATGGGTATGGGTTGGGAGGTTAAAAGTCCACACTGTACTTGAAATGCCTTGTGTCATGGTTACTTTGAACATGTATCTATATAGGCTTCCTAGGTACCAATCCCAAATTTTGCAGATGATATGATGTTAAGAGACACTGAATGGATTTGATTATGGTCACATGGGTATGCTCCCAGTAAATACTAAAACAGTTGTTTTTCTTTTAATTTGATGGCAAATTATGTAGTTGCCAAATAGTCATGTAGAGGCCTCACATGAACATAGTTTTCTATATAATGCAAAACTAGAGAAAGTTCTGGGATGGTGGTATGGAGGAAGAAGCAAAGGGATTAATATTTTCCTTGACCCAAACTGAAAAAAAAATCCAAACAATTTTTCCCACTTTGATAACTGGCCTAAATTTCAATGCACCCAGATATTCTTACTCCATATGTTTATGGGAACATTCAACTGAAATTCATGTTATTCATGTCAATTAGGTATTTTTCAAATGACATGATGTCTACATGCAATGTGATATACTGAATTGAATGCTGGGATAGAACAAAATCTATTAGGCAAAGACTAGTGAAATTAGAATAAAGACAACCATTTAAATAATAGCAGTGTTCCAATGTTAATTTCTTAGCACTGACAAATGTAGTGTTCTAATGAATGAATGGTATTTTCTTGGCAGAGAATTGGATGACAAGCATACAGAAAATATGCACGGCCTCTCTAAAACAAACTTATCCCAAAGTAAAAAATTTTATTTTCAAAACTAATCTTAAGTTAGAAGAAAGCAGAGCACTCAGTGAAGCAAAATCAGATTGCTAATCAAAGCGCCGATTCACTCACACACAGGGGGAAGATCCTTTAGGGAGATAGTGGCTTGATTTGTATGGAAAAGTTACTTAGGAGAAAAAGCCCGTTATATCCCAGAAGATAAGTTGGCTGAGTCGGAGAGGGCTATTTTAATTTTAGGAGAATCAAATGATGATTTTTCACTTTGATCGCATATTCTGTTTATGTAATTGTCATCGAGGTAATTGTTTTAAATGGAAAACAGGAATCCCGATGGATTACTTAATGGAGTAATCAGCAAAGACTGGAATCACCTCATAATGGGTTTGTATATAGTAGGGTATAGTAGATAAACAACTCAATCTGAAAGATGATTATGTTACGTACATGAAAATATATTTTAAATAATGTTTTGTAAATCAGATTCAGTGGTGTTTGTTTGTTGTTCCAGAGACTTGGGAAATTGAGACAGGGGGATTGTTTGAGCTCTCCAGATCAGCTTGGATAGCATAGCAAAGGTCCTTCTCAAACTATAATGCTTTGTAAAGTTAACTGTCCATATTGGGCTGGATCGTTCTACCTGCAAGAGTTTTCTTTGCTCAACAGGGTTGGAGGAGACTCAAAAGCCTTTAGATCTATGCCTTCTCTCATCTTCCTTCTACAATTCCTGAAGAGCCACCACATTTCATTCTTATTCAGCAAACCTTTACTGGGTGCAATGATGAAAACAGTTAAAACATTTGTAGCAATGATTATGAGCTAGGTGCTTTGCATTAATTTTCAAATTCTCAAGACAACATGAGACAAATATGATTTACTGTCTTTACTTCCCCAGATGAAAAAACTGTGGCTCAGACTGATGAAGACATATGTCCAGGGTTCAAGAGGCAGTAATGTGGCAGAACTAGATGTTGGGCCTGTTTCTTCTATCTGACCCTATAACTTCAATCATAATGGTAAAATGCTTAACACTGCAATGAATCATAGTAGAGGTAGGGGTAAGGACATCATCTGTGTATCAAGGAGGGAAGAACTGAGGATCCTGATTCCTGGAGTCCCAAGTGGAAGAGTCAGCTACAGAGAAAACAAGACATTTCAGAAGAAAAGGAGAATTAATGTGGAATGTTCACAAGGATGGCCACATGTGGGTACGTAGGAGGCAGAGAGGGGGCTTATCTTACAAGTAGCCAAAGCCAGTGGAGGTCAGTATTGGGATCTTAAATGTGGAGAGAATTCGAAGCAGTCATCACATGCTTCTGAGAGAGGTCAGATATGGTGGTGACCTGTTAATGGGGGGTTGCACTGGATAAGGAGACACACGTTTGCCTTATTAGGAAGCAGGTCAGGAGGACAGGGACCTCAGGGTTAAGGAGCTAGGGAGGGTTGAAAAAAATGAGGTTTGTGTTTTCCATCACTTTGACTGGGAAGATAAACATAGAGGAAGGATGGTGCAGTGGAAGGGCCTTTTCTTTTCTACATGGAAAAGCTCTGAGAGGTGGAGTATCTACTGTAGAGGGAGAAAGAGATATGGTGGCAGCAGGACCAGGGGTCATGGATGTGGCAAAACTGAAAGCAAGAGGCAGGAGGAGGATTCAAAAATACAATAAGTAGAAGAAAACTCCGAAATTACACAGGTCGGGACAGGCAGATCGGTGGGGGAGTGTCCAACAGCCCTGCTCCTCTCTCTGATTATTCCTTCCCTTCCCTTCCCTGTTAAATGTGCCCTTCTGCCTCTTTCTTTCTACATGAGCCAAAGACACTGTGCAGCTAGGGCTGCCTGAGGGCATTGTCTAGCTGGGAGCTGTTGCCAAAGAGGGGAGGAAGAGATAAATGTCCCCTTGGTTACCATTTAGTCTTTGTTTCAGGTCAGCAGGTGCAATCATAACCAGGACCTCTATTTTCACTCTTTCTCCACTGCCGCGGAATTGTATCATCACACTCATCATTAGCTTGCTTTCTCTAACGTCATAATCACCATGGTATACTCACATATGCGTGAGCATTTACTTAGGGTAATCTGTTTTAATGACATTCATTTGGCTGGCTTTCAGAAATCCCATGCTCTGATGAGATAATGGAAAAGAAATATCTAATTTGCTCTAAGGCAAATGAAAAGTGAATGCACATGCTCTTTAAATGCATTTTTGTTGGTTTCCCATGTTCATTATGTAGGGGAAAAGAGTATCTCTTAACTTCTCTTTTTGAACCAAATGAGAGAGTTAGGGTATTAGTTCAAGGATAGGGTGCTTGCCTATTACTGGAGAGTTTGCCAGTTCAATACTCAGAGCTGCTAGAATTAAATAAGGCCAAAGTACAGTGGATGTTCACTGTGAAAGCCCAAGATGTGCTGTTTATACACAAATAAAAACACAACTCGCATGAATCTCAATGGTCTAGAAATCAATGATGAGGAATCTCATATTGGTATCTTTCCAATGAATTAAAGCAGAAAATCTAAGCACTATATTCTCTTCACAGGAGAAGGATCAAACTCTGAACTATGTTGTGTGCCAAAAATAGAAGAGTAAATTCTTTTACCTAACAATCATACACTGAATTTCTACTCTGTGCCGGGCAATGGACAGAGGTGGATAAAATACATTCTGAGCTCCTGAGCAGAGGGAATCTTCTGGTTAAGAAAGCAGGCATGTATATTGTCTCATCTACTTAATTGTTCTAAGTGTAGGATAAAAACAATTACAAGATCAAAGAGGAACAGCTGGAAAAAGTATTTTCTGTGACGTGGTGTGTGTGTGCGCGCGTGTGTGTGTATGTGTGTCAGTCAGAGAGTTTCATCAAGTATGTGCCAATGGTATTTGAGCAGAATTTGTCTGATGAATTGAAATCCCCAGGGAGAATAGAAGAAGGATGCAATGTTTACCTTGTTGATAGGCCATTTCTCTCTCAAACCACACCCTATGTCAGTATGACATTGACTGTTCTATGGTCTCTGGATCCCTTTGAATCCCAGCGTATGTCACAATGGATTTCTCTCAATATGTCTAGCAGGCAACCTTCTAACATTTACCTTTTTTGGCAGCACTATTCCCATCACCTACAATATTCAACTCCCTGTTTTCTGTCTGGTTATGTGGCTTTGGCTGAACTGGGTGCCTACAGCAAGAGAGGACACTTCTGCAACATCTGTGAGAGGTCTCTTTCGCTGCCACCATATTCCTTTAGGTGGAGACACAGGTTGATGATCTCCGGGAGAATGGACTGTTCTCTTCTGTATTCTCACTGACCCGATGAGATCTTATCTTGCTGCCCAGATCGTTTTGAGGAAAGATGGCTCTAAAACACCATCAGTTTAGAGCCTTCCAAAACCAGCTACAATGGGGAACATTTGACAGAGTAGCACCTTCATCAGGTTTTATCACAGCTGGGTACCTTAGAATTTTACATTAAAATTGCCACAGATTAAAACCTTATATTGCATTTCTCTCTTTATCAAAATTACTGTCAGGTAATTAAGGATAATATTTGGCCTTCGTTACTAAAAATAGAAGTAAAGTGAATACTGACCCTTTCCAGTTCAGTCTTGTCCATTAAGTCTTTCTGGAACGGATGCAAACCTTCAGATCAAGGCCTGTTGTCAAGTGTAGGTCCACTGTAATTCAGATGGTCAGTTATGCCTTCCTTGGGGCTTACTGCTACAGAATTATAGTAAAATCAGTTAATTATTATGGAGTTGATATGATGTGCCTAGAATAAGGCTTAAATGAAGCCTTTTGAAAGACTATTATTCCCCATCGTGATAGATTTTTACTGCTCTTAAGAATTAGCATATGATACCTCCCAGGATTGGATGAATTACCTAAATGCTAATGTCAACATCAGACGTAATTTAGAGCAAAGATAGAGAAACATTTTTCTGTTTTTAAATGTCAAAACCATTTCTCATCCATCAGGTAATAATTTTTCAATTTTCTTCTCACAAATATAGTACCTTGTCAGCATTGCTGAAGTCATAATTGATTTCACATCTATGAAACCATGGGAAGCCAAAGAGCCTTCATTACAAGATAGAGCTTGAAAATATGAATAAGATGCTGCTTCCCCCAGAACCACAAGATCAATAGTCGAGTACAGCAGACAGCGCTGAATCACGTATCTACTACATCATCTTGGCTGCGGATGAGTGCCAGATGGCAATGAAGTAGGTCTTAAATGACCACCAAGGACTCAAATGGGTTGCTTAGTTAAAAAAAATACACATAATGCTTTCAATTAAATGTCAAAGACAATTACGTGCAAAACATCAGAGAGCAACAGAAGTAGGTCAGGAAGACTACATTTCACTAACACTGTTACCAAACTTCTCATCTTTTGGAGTTTTGACAGAAACTTGTTTCAGGAAAGCATGACATTTCCCATATGTGAAAAGACTCAATAAAGGGGCTTTGGAGTAACTGCTATTTTCCAAATAATATATGGGTGATGAAAGGTCATAGAAGTATGAAATGCTAGCATTTTTCTGTTTTTGATCTCTCTACCAACACCTAGAGCTCTGTTGAAACTCTTGGATTTGGATAACATTCTTACAGCTAGAAATTAAAATATTTCAGGAATTATATTCTTTTACTGTGGGATCAATAGATCTTTTCTTTGTCATTCTTTTGGGTGGATTTTCCCCCTACTCCAAGCTTCACAAACCATGGATTATTGGGCAAATGCCTGGATTGACGTCTTCCGACTCCAGTCTCTGGATATCATGTAAAGAGTTGAGGTCCCCTACTTATCTGGAGGACCCTTACTGTTTACCTTCTGGGCTTCTTTTTGAAGTATTTGGCCAGTGCCAGCGCATTCTCTTCTTGCACAGAGATGTGCTGTGGTACATTGTAAGAAGCCGCCCTCAGGTGGAGCTAGAGGTTTGTCTGCTACCCTTATAGAGTTGTTACCATAACGAGCTGACAGCCATCTAGACAAACTTTTTTATCCTTTTTTTTCCCACGAATCATACAAGCTCAATAGGTACCCTGGTCCTCTCCCTCCCTCCACCCCTCCACAATCCCCCCTTACAATCTCTCCCCCTTTTCCCCTTCCTTTCACCCCCTCCCTCCCCTTCTCCCATTCCCTGGAGCATCCTTTTGTGTGAATGCCAAACTTCCCTCTGAGTCCTCCACCCTAATGAGGAGTAAAGACTCAGTGGCATAGCCTGGAACCCTTTCTTGGGCTCCCCGTTAGTATGAGAACTCTATTATGACTGTTAATCCCTTGCCTCTAAGGATCCTAGTGCCCGTGATCCATGCTAGACTTTGGGGGATCGTTAACATTGTGCAGGTCATGCAAAGTCCAATTAAACCATCTAGATAAACTTGATGAGAAGGGTAAGTTTGGTCCCCAAAACTCACTTAAAAAAATGAATAAGCAGGCATAGGTAGCCACTTGTAACCTTAATACTCAGGAGGCAAAGAGAGGAATCCCCAGGGCCAGCTACTTAGCTAGTTTAGGAGATTGGTGAGATCTGGGTTCAACTGAGAAGTTCTGCCTAAACGAATGAAGTAATGAGAGAAATTACCCAACACCAAATTTGGGCCGCCATACCCATGTATGCATATGTGTATTCATGTACCTATATACACACATGTGCAGCTGCAAATATGCAAACATGCATATATACATACACAAGCGTGCACGCGCACACACAGACAAAAGGGTTATCAAGAAGTCATCTTTTTGCCTTTTTGTTATAATTTTTAAATTTTTATTTTCTTTTTTAAAATCTTTTTATTATTTATTCAATTGTGCGTGTGTGCGCGTGCGTGTGTGTGTGTGCGTGTGTGCGTGTGTGTGTGTGTGTGTGTGTGTGTGTGTGTGTGTGTGTGTAGAACCACGGGCGAATTCGGGAACCTCCATGGACGCCTCCACCTCCTCCTTGTTTACTCTGCCCCGGGATTCACAGGCTCCGCCCCACCAGGACCAGAAACGCAGGCCGCCCCCGCTTCCGCCCGGCGTCTATATGTGGGGTCTAGGATCTGAATTCAGGACCTTCCACCTGCAAGGCAGAGGCTTAACCCCTGAGCCACCCCTCCAACCCCTTAAATTTTTATTTTCATATACAAACAAAACGGATTCATGTCATTGCCTCCTCCCCATCCACCCCCCTCCTCTCCCACCCTTCCCGTCTACCCTTCTCCTCTCTCACCCTCTCCTTCCCTGTTCAATTTAGCCATGTCTCTCCCACTTTCTTGTCCCTGTGCATATGTGGATCATAGGGCTCCCTTTGCATTGCCTGTGTTGACAAGGGAGTCAGATATCTGTTGTAGTATAGGTGGTTCTTCTGTTGACAAAGTCCTAAGAGGGGAGATTTCTCTTCCCTTTTCCAGTATCTGCCTCAGAGATATGCTCCTGGTGCAGTTGTTTCTTCTGTGAACCTCCCTAGTCCTTAGGAGAATATGCAGATCTGATGGTAGAAGTTCTCATTGCAGTGACTGGAGCGTGTTGGTCAGAATTAGACCTCCCCACCTTTAGGCTTTTAAAATCTTACTGTCCCTTCTTCAAGGTTCCCTGAGCTTTGAAATGAGGAAATATTCTGATGTTCTGATTAGGGCTGAGCATTCCATGATCACTGAAATTCTGTACTCTGCCCAGTTGTGGTTTTCTGCCTCACCAGTCTTCCACTGTAAAAGGCTGTGTATTGGTTAAATTTCCATAACATTTCTTATCTAAGCAATAAATAGTGTTTAGATGGTGGCTTGCTATCAATCAATTTTTTTATAGTTAGCACTAAGAGATCTGTTCCTGTCTAGTGTCTATTTTCTTCCCTTCTACTGTTATTTGGATAGGTTTACAGAATCAGGCATGGGTTCGCTGACATTAAGAAGGGGGATTCTTCTTATCAGAGTTGTAGTAGCTTACAATGGCCATAACTAGGTAAGGCCCTTGATCTTTTTCCCCTGAGCCACTTACCTTTTTTTCTCCCTGCCTTTCCCCTTATTAAAACCTATCACCTTACTTCCCTCCCCTTTCAGACTTTGCTTCTCTAATGGCCTTATTCATCTATTTGCTCGTGTTCTTTTGTCTCCACTCCTTTGGGACCTTCTTTTCCGCTGCCCTCCAACTTGCATTCCTCTGTAGTCTGTGGGCGTTGCAGAAATTTCCCTTTGAGTGTATCACTTTGACGGTCAAATGCTAGGATCCATTTATAAGGGAGAACATGTGGTGTCTGTCTTTCTGTGTCTAGGAATAAAACCATTCTTCACAAACTCTTTCAGGGACTGCTAGGTCAATGAGCTATCAATAGGCATTTTAAGAACGATGAATTCTCTGGCAAGCATTTTTGAGGAACCTATTGATGTGCTTATCTCCTTTTGGAAGATAATACCAACTGACAATAAAGATGCTATGAGTCCTTGCAATTACAACTGTCTATATATTTTACTTTCCTCAATTTATTCACATTTCTTGGTCCATGAAGTATAATTATGCATTTCTATGGTGGCATGACTATTCTGATCTATTGTTTATAGACTGAAGGGAATGTACCAAAGGAAATGCATTGCACTTTTGATGTAAGTTGGAAATTCTGTGGGGGATAGCATCTTCCAGCTGCTTTGTGACTCATTTTGTATAAAAATATAACTTCATTTCTGCATAACAGATCACAACCTGTTCATAAGTCTCCATTTCTAGTGAGAGAGGAATCAGGTATGCATCACCTCTTTAAAATGACTTAGTCTTTTCTGGTTTAAGATGTAATCTCTTTTGGGGAACTGATTACTCATTCACTTATCCAATGCAACTTAGTCCATCCAACGTTCAATGTCCCTAACAGACTCGCTTTCAATTCAAGAATTTCCTTTTCCCTTTCCATGCTTCCTACTCTTTTTATCTACTTTCTTGCCTGTTCACTTTCTTCTTCATATTCTTTTTCTTCTCCCCTGTTCTCTTATGCTTATTTCTCTTCCTTTTGAGGGCTATACAGTTTGGGGGGAAGTAACTTCCTTTTACAGGGGTAACATTTTGCCACGATGCATACCCAGAGTAATTGGGATGTGTCACATTGTAAGACGATATCCATTAAAACCATGTGGGGGAAATCATGTTAATTAAAGTCTTTTTTGTATATCTTAGCACTAAAGTATCAGGGAGGAGTAAGAGGACACTTTATTCTAGACAAATAAGAGATATAGGTGGCTGTGGGTATATCTCAGTGATAGAAGGTATATTTAGTGAGTATAAAGCCCTGAGTGTTTGATCTGAAGGAAGAAAGGAAGGAAGGAAGGAAGGAAGGAAGGAAGGAAGGAAGGAAGGAAGGAAGGAAGGAAGGAAGGAGAGATGAAGGGAGGGAGGAAGGAAAGAAAGAGAAAATAATTTTTTCAAACAGGGTTTTGCTATATATTCCTGGCTGTCCTGTTACTTCCTTTGTAGCCCGGCTTGGTCTTGAAATTCCGTGGTCCACCTGCCTCTGTCTCCTGAGTGCTGGGATTAGAGACATGCACACCACACCTGGTTAGAAAGATAGATCTTTTATGAATTTCTTTTAATAAGGAAAGTAGAGCAAAACCAAGCACAGTGAATAAATCATGGATGTCAGCCATAACAACATGCCATTGCAGGGAGGCTGAGAAGCATCATTTTTAATTATATTTCATTTTATTATAGGAAACTTTGATCCAATTTACTTATAAAGCCAGTGAAAGGCCCTGTATATCTAAGATGACAACAAATTGAATAATATGGAAGGTATTTGAATGTTGTGTATAAAGACAAGTTAAATTAACCCACAGGAATCTGTTATTTATATGCTACTGTGTCTGACTTCATCACTCTGTAAAATGCCTGCTATTTGTATCCATAGCCTGTTTGCTATTCCAGAGGGTTGTCCACAAAGTAAGTAAACAAATAGGTTGTGCCTTTAAAAAATACTGAAAGAAATTTTCTTTTGTTTTGTTTACAGACTAAATTCTATAGCAAGCATTGGGTTTTTGGTTTATCACTACCTGTCCTTATTACCTGCTAAGAGTTCCAAATTCATGTCCTCAAGTGGGAAAGTAGCGGCTAAACGATAGAGGCAGCAGAAGATAAAGTTATTTCACAGCACCCCAGCATAACACTGGCTTCTGCTTTTTTTCTAAAACATTCGTGTGTGTATGTGTGTATAACAGGGCACTGTGTGTACCTGTGGATGCCCAAGTTTGACTTAGGGGATCATCTTGGATTGCTCTACCTCCTTTATGCTTCACTCTGGAGTTTCCCAGGCTCTGGCTTCCAGGACCAAAATTGCAGGTTGCTGCCATTTCTGCCTAGTGTTTTTAAGTAGGATCAGGAATCTGAACTCAGGTCTTTCTGCTTTTGAAGCAGAGTTTTAACTCTTGAGCCATCTCTCAAGCCCATCTCCCCCTTTTATAAGTAGATATTCATAGTCAACTAAAATCAAAGAGGACAAAGCAAAGGAAGAAAACTTGTATCTACCAATGTTTATTGTTGCATAATTTTGGAGTAGAGAAGCTTATGTAGCCACAAAAGTGTAGTCATTTTGGAGGCTGAGTGTTCAAAGTATTATCATGTTAATTGAGGATGTAGAGCAAGTGAGCATAACAAGTTCCAAGCTACCCACTCCAGATATTTGTCTCATATGCTTTACTAATATTGAACAGTACTTAATCACCTATCCAATGAAAACACTTGGAATTGATGTTCTAAACAATATCCATATTTAGAACAATGTCTAAATGTTGTTCTGAATGTTCTGAAGCTTGAAGATAATGCTGGCTATCTAGACTTTGAACTTGGAGTATTATGAGTACCTGTCCCAACTTTACAACATGATAGCTTTGTGAATCATGTGGCACAGTTTCTTTTTCTGCTGCTGTGAGAGAAGATGCAAACAGATTCAATAAGACTCAACTTTTGGGGAGAATTATTTCGCTTACAGTTCTAGAGAGGAGATACAGTCCATTATAGTGGGAATCTTATAGCAGAAGGCATGGAGTTTCAAATAGTTTATGTCACGTCTGTCATGGAAGCTGGGAGAACCAGCTGTAGACTACTAACAGAAGTAGACTGACTACTAACAGAAACAGGGCAAGGCTAACCAACATCCAGCCCCCCCCTTCAATGTGCCTCCCTCCAGCAAGGTTCCACCTCCCTAAAGGAGCCATGACCTTCCTGAACACTGACAACTAAGGAGTCAAACACATGAACCTGTGGAAGACAACTCACACTTCAAATCATGGTACTAGGAAAGTGCCTTCACCTCAGTTTCATCATTTATAGTATGAATATAGTAAGAGTGACTTTGTAGCTTAGAGAATATATTTAGATAAGGAGTTGTTGCAGTTAATCTGCATTGTTGCTGGCTTGAGAGGAAACAAGTGTTTTGTTTTCCTACTTTTTAATTTTTTTATCTAGTTATATAAGCTTAATGGATAAGGTACCCTCACCCCTCATTCTCCCCTCCTCTCCTTTTTCCCCTCCCCCTTCTATCCCCCCACCCGGTTCTTTCTCCCACATCTCCCTCTCTCCCTCCCCTTTTCCCCCTCCCTCCCCTCTCTTGGTGTTTCCCAGGTGCTCCCGTCCACTCTCCAGAACATCAGCTTATATTAGTCCTGAATTTCCCTCTGAGTCATCTACACTAGTGAGGGTTCAGGACTCTGTGGCATAGCATAAGGCTCCTTCTTGAGCTATCCACTAATATAGGAACTCCATTATATCTGTCTAACCCCTTGCCTCTAAGGATCCTATGGCCTAAAGCCATCTCCCCTGAGATCTGAGTTAGTCTATGGGGGCTTGTAATGACAGCCATTGTGCAGTTCAGATAAGGTCCAGTCACATTGCAGTGAGATGCCGGCTGCTACAGCCCATACGTGAGTGGAGTATCTTGTCCATTGGTGGACCTCCCCATTTTTAGGCTCTTACAATGTTGGCACGTCTTCTTGCATAAAATTCCCTGAGTTTTAGGATGGAGAGAGGTTTGTCTGGTCTGGTTCCAGGTGAACATTGCAGGAATCTTTGATATTCTGCATTTTGCTTGGTTGCTGTTTTCAACTTTGCAGTTCCTGCACAGTACTGGGCTGCAGTTGAGTTGGGCTGGTGTTGAGGTTCTCTCCTAACCAAAGATAAAAAGACTGTTATTAAGAAGGTTTTAATATGAGTAAAGGCTTTAATATGAGTAAAGGCTTAAAGGTAGATGGAAGAACAGGAGTAGGACACAGTAGTGAGTGTGATACATCATGGTGCAATGATAATGTGACATTGTAAGAGAAGGAACTTTCCAATGACATCACACACCAGTTGTTCAAAAAAGCTTATGATATGGTATAATTCTCTTTATTCTTTCAGAAGCATTATTCTTTTTTTTTCAGTCAAGTTGACACCTGTGATTAACTAAGACACTCCACCCCTTGTCAGCTTGACAAAAAAACAATAGCACTTTTATTTTTTTTTAAATATCATGTTTTTTATACATTTTTATTATTATTTCCGCTCATACAAACTTAATAGGTACACCAGTTCCCTCCCTCCCTCCTCCTCCCCCCGAACCCCCTGCTCCCCCTCCCCTCACCCCTCCCTCCCCATCCCCTAGTGCCTCCCGCCCCAATTCCCAGAGTCCTTTCTTGTGCATGCCTGATTCTCCTCTGGGCCCTCCTCTCCGATGACATACAAGGACCCAGTGGCATTTCCCTGAACCCTTTCCTGTGTTCCCCTTAAGCATAGGAACACTACTGTGGTTGTCAATCCCTTGCCTCCAAGGATCTTGGTGCCTTTAGCAGATGCTAGGCTTTGTGAGGTCAATAGTGTGTTGGACATTGCACCGGGTATGCAAAGTCTAATTATGATTGCTTCAGCCCTAACTTGTGTGGAGTATCTTGCAAATCATTACTCCTCCCATCCTTTTGCTCTTACACTCTTACCGCCCCCCTCTTCTGCAAATGTCCCTGAGCTTCAGGATGGGGAGAGATTAGGCTGGCCTAGTTCTAGGTGGTTGATATAAAGTCTCTGAAGTTCTGGATTGTGGTTTGTTGATTTTCTTTTGCAGTTTTGCTGCTCCTACAATGCCCTTCACTCCATCCTGCTGAGCACTGTATGTCACCCCCTGGCCAGAGACAAAAAGCTGTTAAACTGGAGTCTTATTATAAGAGCACATTCAAGGGTAGATGTAATAAAAGTAGAAAACCTCAGTGAGGGAGGGGTCAATCACCCATTTGCAAAATGGTTACTTTTTATCTGCCAGACTATATGCCCTCCCCTTCTGGTGAGATCATACCCCCTCAAGTTGTACATGATCAGGAACGAACGTCTGTGAACTTAACTAGGTGTCACATTACTTTCTTGCAGTCCTTGATGGAGGCCTATTTTCTCTACTGTAACATGGTCACTTCTCTCCTTGTTTCTGATGTGGCCCTCCAACCCCATCCCTCCTGTTCATAATCCTTGCAATTACTGTCGGTATTACATAGATTTACCTTTGAGTGTCTCAAGGTGGGCTGGGTGGGTTTGGTACTAGGAGCCACCTATTAGAGAGTACATACGGCGCTTAATTTTCTGGGTCTGGGATACTTCACTTAATATAATTGTTTCTAATGACATCCATTTCCCTGAAAATTCCAGTAATTCATCATTTTTGATGGCTGAGTAGTACTCCATTGTATAGATATACTACAGTTTCCTTATCCACTCGTCAACTGTTGGACATTTGGGTTGATTCTATGACTTTGCTATTGTAAACAGTGCTGCTATGAACATGGTCGCACTTGTGCTATCCAGGTGAACCTCTGCTGCATGGGGGGTTATTCCCAAAAGTGGAATCTCAGGGTCATATGGCATTTCAATCTTTAATTTATTTAAGAATCTCCAGATGGCTCGCCAGAGTGACTGTATGAGCCTGCATTCCCAACAGCAATGTAGGAGAGTTCCCCTCTCTCCACATCCTCTCCAGCGTTTGTTGTTTGTGTTGTGGATTTTTGCCATCCTGTGCGGGGTGAGATGATATCTCAGGGAAGTTTTGATAGAAGCATTATTCTTTGCAGAGTTCTTCTGAGCTTTTTAATCACTCAAGCCTAGTTCCAACACACGAACTAGGGGCATGATGATCTCCAACTGGCATCACACCCCTTAATTCCCTAGACGTTCCTCTGCTTAACACATCAGTTCTTCTAGCCTCAAGCATATCTATCACTTGAGCCCATCACAGCCTAATTGAAGGTAAATGAAAAAATATACTCCAAGCTTTACTAATCACCGTTATTCTAGGCTTATACTTTACAGTCCTACTGGCTTCTGAATATTTAGAAACATCCTTCACCATCTCAGATGGAATTTATGAATCTACTTTCTTTGTAGCAACTGGATTCCACAGCCTACAAGTAATTATCAGTTCATCTTTTCTACTAATATGTCTTCTATGACAATCAAAATTTCACTTCACATCTAACCATTATTTCAGATTTGAAGCTGCTGCCTGATACTGACATTTTGTAGATGTAGTCTGACTCTTCTTATACAATTCTATTGCAGTTCACCTGCATGGTTGCTGATAAATGACCATCAAATAGCTCCAGGGAACAAGGAGTTTATTTTCTCTTATGATTACTGGTTATAGTTCATAATCCAGCTTTATGGGAGAGCATGCACCAACACCAGGGCCGAGAGGCTGGCCACACCATCTCTACATAATGGCTGAAAGAGGGATGATCCTTACTTGCCAGACCAGCATGTCTGGCCAAGTATACACAAGGATGCCAATTTTCTCAACCAGCTGTCTGTATTTTATTCCAGGGCCTAATCCCACCCACCATAGGCTGGGTCCTCCCCATCAGCTAATCAGTCTCTTTTAGGTTTGCTCTGGATTTAACCTAATCACTAATTCTCCACAAATGTGCCCAGAACTCAAAACCCTCAACTGTGAAGTTGACACCTGTGCCTAACTATGACAGCATTTATCTATTGAAGAGGATCATACTCCCTTAGTGTCAACAAGTACATTTGTCTTCCAATTAAATAGTTTGGGCCCATTCCAGAAAGGAGTAATTAACCTAGTTCTAACAATTATTCTTAATACTTTGATTTCCCTTATTGTAATCTTCATTGCATTTCTACATCTACAAATAAATTTATATCTAGAAAAGTTAATCAGTATGAATGTGGATTTGATCCAATAGACACCACCTGCCTACCATTTTCAATGAAATTTCTCCTCGTTGCCATTACTTTCCTTTTATTTGACCTCGAAATTGCCTTAATTCTTCCACTTCCATGAGCTATCCAATTCACCCACTTGAGCTTGGTTATTATTATAGCACTCATCCTCGTATCTATTTTAGCTCTAGGCTTGGCCTATAAATGAACTCAAAAAGTACTAGAGTGACATGAATAATGGTAGTTAGTTTAAATTAAAATAAAAGATTTCAACTCATTAGATTATGTTATAATCATAACTACCAAATGACACCTATTCACCTAAGCCTAATTATAGCATTTTTCCTACTTGTCGGTCTCCCAGTTACCAGTTGGCTGCTATCTAATTGCCAGCCACTGTCCACTCCATGACTGGGGGATATGCCCAACTCTTCAAACTGTTTAATCCCAAATAAATAGGAAAGGAAATGAGAGTGAGCTGCATCAGCTGTCTCGCTATATACAGGCCATACATGACCATGGCTTAATTTCTCTATTGAACTATGCTCTTCTGTCCTCTTTCTCTTGAGGACTTCTTTCCCCTTCCCTCCTAGTTGTAATCCTTTGTGGTTATAATGGGGGTTTAAGTATGTCATTAAGAAGGTTTGAAACTAGGGGCTGGAGAGGTGGCTGAGGGGTTAAGCCTCTGCCTTGCAGGCAGAGGGTCCTGAGTTCAGATCCTAGACCCCACGTACAGACGCCGGGCGGAAGCGGGGCAGCCTGCGTTTCCGGTCCTGGTAGGGCAGTCTGTGAGTCCAGGGGCAGAGTAAACAAGGAGGAGGTGGAGGCGGTCCATGGTGGTTCCCGAATTCGCCCGTGGTTCTACACACACACACACACACACACACGCACACGCACACACGCACACACACACACACACACACACACACACATGCACAATTGAATAAATAATAAAAAATAAATAAACAAATTTAAAAAAAAAAGAAGGTTTGAAACTAGGATCCATTTATAAGAAAGAACATGCAGCGTCTAACTTTCTATGCCTGGGATACTTTGCTCAGTATACTTTCTTCTGGTTCTATCCATTTACTGGCAGATTTCATTAATTCATTTTTGATGGCTGAGTAGTATTCCATTGTATAAATGTACCACATTTTCATTATCCATTCATTAACTGTTGGGCATGTTGGTTGATTCCATGATTTTGCTATTGCAAAAAAAATGGATGTTGGTATTTCACAATAGCGAAATGATGAATTTGGGGGGGGGGCTATTCCCAGTAGTGGAGTAGCAGGGTCATATGGAATTTCAATCCTTAACTTTTTTTAGAAATCACCATGCCAATCTCCAGAGTGTATGCACAAGCCTGCATTCCCACCAGTAATGAGTAAAAGTTCCCTTCTCCCCACATCCTCTCCAGCATTTGTTGTATGTATTCTGGATTTCTTCCAACCTGACCAGAATGAAATGATGCCTCAGAGTAGTTTTGATCTTCATTTCCCTGATGGCTAGGGAGGTGGAACATTTTTTAAGGTACTTGTTTGACATTTCAATTTTGGCCTTAGAAAAGTTTCTTTTAATTTCCATGGCCCATTTTCTAATTGAGCTATTTATCTCCTTGGTGCTTAATTTTTTAAGTTCTTTGTGCACTCTGGATATTAGACCTCTATCAGATGAGTGGTTAGTGAAGATTTTCTCCCATTCTGTAGGTTGTCTTTTTGCTAGATTTACAATCTTTTTACCTCAACAAAAGCTCTTTAATTTCATAAGATCCAGTTTGTTGAGTGTTGATTCTACTGCCTGTGCCTTTGGGGTTCTGTTTAGAAAATGTTGACCTAGCTCAATTAGTTTGAGGGAAGTCTCTACTGTATTAAGGCTTTTGTAGTTTCCAGCCTAATATGAAGCTCCTTTTTTTAAAAAAAATTTAATACATTTTTTATTATTTCCGCTCATACAAACTTAATAGGTAGACCAGTTCCCTCCCTCCCTCCTCCACCCCCTGAACCCCCTGCTCCCCCTCCCCTCCCTTCCCATCCCCCAATACTTCCCCCCCAATTCCCAGAGAGTCTTTTATTGTGTATGCCTGACTCTCCTCTGGGTCCTCCTCTCCGATGATGTACAGGGACCCAGTGGCGTTTCCCTGAACCCTCCCATGTTCCTCTTAAGCATAGGAACACTACTGTGGCTGTCAATCCCTTGCCTCCAAGGATCTTGGTGCCTTTAGCAGATGCTAGACTTTGTGAGGTCAATAGTGTGTTGGACATTGCGCAGGACATGCAAAGTCCTATTATGATTGCTTCGGCCCTAACTAGTGTGGAGAATCTTGCAAATCATTGCTCCTTCCATCCTTTTGCTCTTATAATCTTACCGCCCCCTCTTCTGCAAATGTCCCTGAGCTTCAGGATGGGGAGAGATTAGGCTGGCCTAGTTCTATGTGGTTGATATAGAGTCTCTGAAGTTCTGGATTGTGGTTTGTTGATTTTCTTTTGCAGTTTTGCTGCTCCTGCAATGCCCTTCACTCCATCCTGCTGAGCACTGTATGTCACCCCCTGGTCAGAGACAAAAAGCTGTTACACTGGAGTCTTATTATAATAGCACATTCAAGGGTAGATGTAATAAAAATAGGAAACCTCAGTGAGGGAGAGGTCAATCACCCATTTGCAAAATGATTGCTTTTTATCTGCCAGACTATATGCCCTCCCCTTCTGGTGAGATCATACCTCCTCAGTTGTACATGATCAGGAACGAACGTCTGTGAACTTAACCAGGTGTCACATTACTTACTTGCATTCCTTGATAGAGGCCTATTTTCTCTGCTGTAACATGGTCCCCTCTCTCCTTGTGTCTGGTGTGGCCCTCCAACCCCATCCCTCCTGTTCATAATCCTTGCAATTACTGTATGTAATACAGTAATATGAAGCTCCTTGATCCATTTGGATATGATTTTTGTGCATGGTGACAAGTATGGGTCCAGTTTGAATCTTCTGCATGTGGATATCCAGTTTTGCCAGCACCATTTGTTGAAGATGCTGTTCTTTTTCCATTGAGTTTTTGGGCCCTTATGTCAAAAATCAGATGACCATTACGTGTATGGGTTTATATGTCTGGGTCTTCAACCCTTATCCATTGATCTATGTGGTGAGTTTTGGAGCCAGTACAATGCTGATTTTATTAATATGGAATTGTAATATAGACTAAGGTTTGTTATAATGATAATCTCCAGCAATGTTATTGTTACTTAGGATTGTTTTTGCTATTCTGGGCCTTTTGTGCTTCCATATGAATTTTGAGATTGTTTGGTCAATTTCTTTAAAGAATTGCTTTGGAATTTTGATTTGTATAGCATTGAATCTGTGTGTCGCTTTTGGTAGGATGGTCACTTTTGTGATGTTAATTCTACCTTATGAGGAGCATGGAAGGTCTTTCCACCTTCTGGCGTCTTCTATCCTTTCTTTCTTTAGGGTTTTAAAGCTTTCATTGTAAAGGTCTCTCACTTCCTTGATAAGATTTATTCCAAGGTATTTCATTTTTTAAGAGCTATGGTAAATGAAATTGTTTCTCTTTGGACTTTCTCACTTTTTTCATCTTTAGTGTATAGGAAGGCCACTGATTTTGGAACATTAATTTTGTAACCTGCCATTCTGCTGAACTTACATATTACTTCCAGGAGTTTCCTAGTGGAGTTTTTCAGATCTCTCAGGTATAGGATCATATCATCTGCACATAGGGATATCTTGACTTGTTTTTTTTCTGATTTGATCTTTTTTATATCCTTCTCTTGTCTTATGGCTCTAGTTAAGACTTCAAATACAATATTGAATGGAAGTGGTGAGAGTGGACAGCCTTGTCTAGTTCCTGATTAAAGTGGAAATGCTTCAAATGTCTCCTCATTTAAAATAATATTGCTATAGTTTTGTTATACGTAGCTTTTATTATTTTGATGAAAGTTTCTTCTATTCCAATAGTCTCTAGGGTTTTGATCATAAAAGGATGTTGGAACTTTTCAAAAGTTTTCTGCATCTATCAAAAGTATCATGTGGTTTTGGACTTTGGATTTGTTGATAAGATGAATTACTTTTATTAATTGTGTATGTTGAACCAACATTGTGTTCCTGGGATAAATCCTACTTGATTCTAGTGAATGATCTTTTTTATATGTTTTTGAATCTGATTTGCTAAGATTTTGTTGAGAATCTTTGCATCTGTGTTCATCAAGGTTTTCTTTTTTAATTGTATCTTTATTAAGTTTTAGGCTTAGTATAATATTAGCTTCATAGGAAGAATTCAGGAGTGTTCCTTCCTTTGCTATTTTGTGAAATAGTTTAAGGAATAATGGTGCTAGTTGTTCTTTAAATGTCTGGTAGAATTCTGTGCTGAATCCATCTGGTCCTGGACATGGACGATTCATGATTACTTCTTTAATTTCCTCATTTGTTACAGGACTATTTAAATAATTCAATTCATCCTGATTGAATTTAGGTAAGTTGTGCTTACTTGGAAATTCATCAATTTCTTTCTGATTTTTGAATTTTAAGGAATATAGATTTTTGAAATATGACCTTATAACTCTCTGAATTTCTTGGGTATCAGTTTGATAACTCCATTTTCATCTCTAACTTTAATTTTTTTCTCTCCTTTGATTTTCATTAATTTGGCCAGAGGTATATCAATCTTATTGATTTTTTCAAAGATCCAGCTCTTTGGTTGATTCTTTGTATCATTTTCCTTATTGCAATTTCAGATGTTTCTCCCCTGATTTTGCTAACCTCCTCTCATCTACTGTTTTGAGATTGGATTGTTCTTGTGTCTCTAAAGCTTTAAGTTGCATTAAGTTATTTACTTGTGACATTTCCATTTTTGATATAGGCATTGAGAGCTATAAACTTTCCTTTTAGGACAGCTTTTAACATGTCCCAGAAATTTTGATATGTTGTATTTTCGTTATTGTTCACTTGTAGGAATTCTTGAATTTCCTTTTTGATCCATTCCTCATTCAGCATAATGGTATTTAATTTATAAGAATTAGTGTGTTTTCTGCTATTGCTTTGTTGTGGATGTCAAGCTTTATTCCACGGTGGCCTGACAGGGTACAGGCTACAATTTAAACTTGCCTGTTTATGTGGAAATTCATTTTGTGGTCAAATATGAGGTATATTTTGGAGAAAGCTCCATGAGTTGCTGAGAAGAATGTGTATTCCTTGGTGTTTGGGTGGAAGGTTTGGTAGAGATCTACTAGGTCCATTTGGGTAATGATTTAAGTTCCAGTGTGGCTGTGTTCAGTTTTTGGCCAGTTGACCTATCCAATGTTGAGAGTGGAGTAATGAAATCCCCTACTGTTATCATTTTGGGGTTGATTTGTGTTTTAGGCATTGTAGTGTTTGTTTAATGAAAGTGCATAAGCCCATATTTGATTAGTATATGTTCAATACTGTGAAGTCTTCCTGATGAATTATTCCTTTGACTAAAATGTAGTATCCTTCTGTGTCTCTTGTGATTTTCTTTGGTTTGAAGCAGATTTTGTTAGATACCATAATTGCTACACCCACTTTTTTCCTTGTTCAATTAGCTTGAAATGCTTTTGATCAGCCTTTTACTCTGACAATGTGCCTATCTTTTGTGGTGAGATGTATTTTCTGAAGGCAGCAAGATTGATGGGTTGTGATTTCTAATCCATTTTGTAATCTGTGTCTTTTGATTGGTGAACTGATTCCATTGATATTTAGGATTGAGAGATGACTATTGATTCCTGTCATTTTTGTGTTTAGTGGCTTTTATATGTGTATTACTTAGCTTGGAGGTTACCTTGGTATTATACTTCCCTTCTGTTCACTTGGATATGTTTGTTCTTTTCCTCAAGCTTGAGTATCTTTTCTAGCATTTTTTTTTATTATCTCCACTCATACAAACTTAATAGGTACACCGGTTCCCTCCCTCCCTCCTCCTCCCCCCACCCCTCTGCTCGCCCTCCCCTCACCCCTCCCTCCCCACCCCCAGTGCCTCCCCTCCCCCAATCCCCGGAGAATCCTTTAATGTGCATTTTCTGGCATTTTTTGTAAGCCTGGTTTGGTGGTCATGTAAGCCTTCTTTATGGTCTTTATGGTGGAGATTTTTTTTCACCTTCAGTCATGACTTATAGTTTTGATGGGTATATCAGCCTGCATTGACATTTGTGCTCATTCATGACTTGAAGTAAGTCCCCGTAAGCTCTTCTGGCTTTACTATTCCCATTGAAAAATCAGTTGTTATTTTAATAGCTTTACCTTTAAAAGTGATTTTTTTCCATGAAGCTCGCAATATATTCTCTTTGTCTTGTGTCTGTAGTGTTTGGCTATCATTTGCTGTGTCAAGTTTCTATTTTGGTCACAGCATTTTGGAGTGCAGTATGCCCTTGTATTTGGATGGGCCTCTTTTTCTTTAGCTGTGGAAGGTTTTCCTTTATGACAACTTGAAAACTTTCCTTGGGTGTAGCATTTTGTGTTTCTTGTTCTGGTATTCTATGAATATACAGGATTGGCTTCTTTTAGGTGCCCCATATTCCTCTCAAGTATCTTTTTGGCTTTTATAACCTTTTTGATGGAACTAGTTTGTTCTGTTATTTTGTCTTCTAGTTCTGATATTCTATTTTCTGCTTCATTAGTTATGCTAATAAGACTCTCTGTTGAGTCCTGGATTGAAGATAGCTTGTATTTTAGTTCAAATTTAACCTCTGCTTGAGATTTTTTTTAACTTCTCTATGCCAAGTTTTGTTTCTTCTACTGCTTTTCTCACCTCATCCAAGTGACTGTTGTGCTCCTGCTCATATTGATTGATGTGGTTATTTAACTCCTCTCAGATTTCCTCTTTCATTGTTTTGATCATAGTAATGATCAGGCTTTGAAAATCATTAGCTAGAGTATGACTTTCTTGGATATTTTCCATGAGTTTATTCTGGTTGGATTCTATCATTTCAGGGTTGTTTTTTTTAATATATATTTTTTAATTATTATTTATTCAATTGTGCATGGTGTACATGTGTAGAACCACGGACAAATTCAGGAACCACCATGGACTGCCTCTACCTCCTCCTTGTTTACTCTGCCCCGGGATTCACAGGCTCCGCCCTACCAGGACCAGAAACGCAGGCCTCCCTTGCTTCTGGCTTCTGCCCAGCATCTATACGTGAGGTCTAGGATCGGAACTCAGGACCTTCTGCCTGCAAGGCAGAGGCTTAACCCCTGAGCCACCTCTCCAGCCCCCATTTCAGGGTTGATTTTTTGTAGATTTGTTGTCTTGATTTTTGTTGTCTCTCATGGATTTACATTGTGACTTAGGTATCTTTTTTTTTTTTTATCTCTAATGTCTTTCTTGGTGTGTGTTTTTGACCGATAAGAATTAGGTTGTATTACTGCACTTGGACAGCTATTGATAATGTTTGCTCAAGTCTTGAATATGTCTGATTAGTGTTCCTTGGTGCCATTTCCTAGATGAGGTTATTGTACTGTTAGTATATCAATTAAGGTGGGTTTAGTAGACAGGGATTTAAGATAAGTGTGTTAGTGCAGTTTTTAGCTTTTACTTCCTTGGTGATGGTTAATTCCTTGAAGTTGTATGGGCTTTTGGGTGGTCTATATGGAGTAATCAAACTATGGTGACTATCAACTGAGAGAGACAAGAAGGTAAAAAGGGTTTACTTACCTTAGTGTTGGAAGTGAAGATTGTGTCCTCGTCCTGATTCTTGAAGTCCTCAATTGTATGGTGTTGGTCTGCTTACCTGTTGCTTGTATTTTCTCTGGATTCTGTTTTCTTGAAAAGCTTTAAATTTCTTTAATGATTATGTCAGACAGGAGATGGATGGATGGGTAGGTGGCAGGTGCTAGTAGAGGCTGCCGGGCATGCGGGCATGGAGCTCTGGCAGGAACTTCAGGCCCAGTGGCCCAGGAAACAAAGGAATTATTCACTAGCATTACTGGCAGATGAACTGAGACCTGAAGGGCATGGTCACAAGACCACTGGTAACCTGGCAGCTCTGTGGGAGCTGCAGGCCAGAAGATCTGGAAACCAAAGGGAGCAAGGGGTTTTATTTTGACTTACTGTTGTCTGGTTACAGTTCCTTGTCCAACTTGGCAGGAGAACGCACACCAACACCAAGGATCTAGGGAATTGGCCATACCAATTCCACATAGTTACAGGACTGCCAAGAAGGACAATCCTCATTTACCAGACCAGCATGTGTGGTCAAGTATATAGAGGAATGCCAACTTCCCTAACCAGATTCCTCCATCTTATTCACCTGACCAGGATCTAACCCCACCTACCATGGGCTGGACCTTCCCCATTGACTAGACAATGTCCCTGAAGACTTGCACAGGACTCAACTATCAATTCTTTGCAACTGTATCCAAAGCTCAAGTCTCAGTTTTCAAGTTGACAAAGGTTTCTAACTAGAACAGGGGTATAAAGTCTTTAGCATTTAAGAAAATTTCTTAAATTTTAAATATTTATCTGTGGACAATTGTAAAATCTGACAAGTGTCCCACCGAAATCTGTATCTGAAGTACCTTGATAAATTCTAGAACTCAAGGATACTTTGGAATTGGTTATAAACAGTACAAACTTGAGTTATGGGACTGGGGAGGTGGGCCAGTGGTTAAAGCTTTTGCCTTCCAAGCAATAGGACCTGGATTTGGATTCTCAGTTCCTAGGCAAAAATGCCTGGCAGGTATGGTGGCCTGCCTATAATTATAGCCCTGGAAGAGAGAGTTAGGGAATCTCTAGAGCAAGCTGGATAGCCAGACTACCCCTAATGATATGCTCTGGATTTAATTAGATTACCAGGCTTATTACAATAAGGTGGAAGACAAATCTAGGATGATTCCCGTTATCACTTTCGAGCGTCTACAGGCACACATACTCAAGTATACTTGCATATATACGCCCACCCATAAGAAATACACACACACACACACACACACACACACACACACACACACACACACGTGCGTGTGTGCGTGTATGCGAGCTCCAAATGCACATATATGAAAGAAAGAGAATAAAAGCTTGAGTCACTCTGAAGACATGCCTCCACCCTTCCTGAGTGAGAAGGCAACCTCAGGTCCCTTCTCCAAGAAAACACAGCTGGAAAGAGAAATTGATCTTACATATTTTGTCTCTGAATCTTACATCAATTTTGGATCTGGGGTACATGTATGGGGCTGGGTTAAGAACTAGAAATCCCCTGACTTTAACTACAAAATGTGTTGCTCATGTTCACTTTTCTCTCTAGACAAGTTCAATGTCGGAATTCTCAAACTTGGATACTTTTAGAACCCTCAAAAGATTAAGAAGGGCTTCTCCAGTTCCATGAAGAATTCTTTGCTTTGCTCCTGGAGCTCATGTTTGGAGAAACAGGTCTCTGCATTGCTCTCCATTGTAGTCCCATGCTGTTTGTTCAAGTCCAGGGTCTAAATTCCATTTCT
This sequence comes from Typhlomys cinereus, assembly GCA_023101885.1. NCBI lineage: Eukaryota > Metazoa > Chordata > Mammalia > Rodentia > Platacanthomyidae > Typhlomys > Typhlomys cinereus. The sequence continues at coordinate 920,515 of JALPQD010000355.1, read as the reverse complement.
CCTAGTTATCTTCTTAGCATCATTCTTGCTCTCATCTCTAGCAAGTCTTCCCATAACCCCTTTCCTTAAACTGTTTCTGACATTCCCTTCAACCCCACCTCTTCTGCTCTCTGTTGCACTCACTTGTTCAATCTGACAGGGCTCTAAGAAGAGTTCTGGCATATGGAGACTGTTTGAGTAATTGCCACTGGGAACATAGTTGGCCATGTCTGCAGTTCCAGAAGCACTGGGTGTTGGCACACCCCTGTGAGCTTGTAATTTCATGGCCAGAATTTCAGAAAAGGCATTTGAAATGGTGGGAGAGCTCCCATTGCTGGATGTCTGACATACATGCAAAACAATTCATTCAAGAGGTTGTGGGTGTAGCTCAATGGAAAAGCATGGGGTAAGCAAGGAGTTCCCACAAATAGAAGCTGTCTGGAAGCAGATCCACAGGGGTGAGGGGGATGGAGAGTGGGTGTGTCCATGAGGATCAACTTTAGACTTTTCTCCTTTGCATGGTGTCCATCTGGCCGGGAGTTGTTGATTTGAAAGCATGAATGCCTCCTGCTTTGTCCTGGTCCTTTATTCCTGGCAACGAAGGGCAAAAGGGAAGAACAAGGGACAGCTGTTTACCACCCAGCTCTTAGCTGCTTTGCTGAGAACAGAGTGGAAAGAGGAATGCATTCATGTTTCTTGAGCACCTGCTATCCACCAGTTACCAGGAATGTCCACATCGCATTAGTGTGTGGAAAGGGGGGAGAGATTGAAATAACTCACCGGACAGAGTCACAGCAGGCTGGGAGACACAGGAAAAAGCCAAACGTCATAGAGAAAGCTCACTTAGCCATTTTGTGCTCGTCATTATTATCTGCTTTTCAACAGATGTGGACACTGAGAATCCGGCTGAACGGCTCTCCCCAGATCCCACAGCTAGTTTATGGCAGAGCTGAGTTTTGATTCTCTTCTATTAGTAAGAAACCACTCACTCTTCTTGCATCAGCACGGCATGCAAAATTGAGAAAAGGGAGATGGTTGATTTCACTTGGGTATTTCTGTAGGTAGGCATCAGGTGCTAAACTACCCATACATATATTTCCAGAGGAACCCAATTAGGAAAGGGAAACAATGGGATTGAGCGTCCCATTCCTCCTTGTCAGATGCCTATATGGGCAAGAAAGGCAAAAAAAAAAAAGGAAGAGAGAAAAAGAAAGCAAACAAGGCAGCCAAAATGTGTGTACTTCTTGGGAGCTCAAATGATAAAAATGATAGTCTCCCTTGGAATTTATCTTAATGAGCAAGACTCAATCAATGGAAAGTGACAGATGGGATAATTTAAAGTTCAACTTTCCTTCTTCTGTTTCTTTGTATAAAAGAGAACCAACTTTTTGATCTTTTTTTTCTGCTCAGCTATAATATTCTGCTGCATAAAGAAGATTGAACACCGAGTACCACATTAATATGTTATTGGCATCTTTCTTTTTTCATATCCTACATGTTGATTGTAAAACCGTCCAGAGAGACTGATAGCTGTAATATATTACAGTTTCTCAACTTCAAATTAATTTCATAACAGTACAGTAGAGCCAGATATGCTGTGCTCCAAGAAGTGTCTCAAAGTAGGTAATATTCTTTTTTCTTTGAAACTCTAGGTCTGGTTATTTCATTTGTTGGATAACCTATCTAAACTTTACTTTCTGCAGCTCCATTACTTGATTCAGTAATTAGCATTGCTCCTGAAAGATCCTTACCTGCAGCAGGTGTCTCTCTGCACATGAGCCTAAGGAGAGCTGTGTACAGAGCACAGTGGGATGAGCAACTCGAGTACACAAGAGGAATGAGGTCAATGTCTTTATAACTCCCATTGCACACTCAGAGCTCCAGCTGAAGTTATAAGGCTCACGGAAACACACCTTAAGCTATTGAGTTCATTATAAGCAAGTCAAAATGGTGACCAGAATATGTTGTGGATCCTTTTTCTTTCCCACAGCCCTAGCTCCTTTTCCTAAGAGAAGGCCTAAGAGTATTCTTTCTTGGTTCTTGCTTGGGGAAAAGGTTTGTAGAAGGAACATGAGCACTCTCCTCCCACCCAGAAGGTTTTAGGATCTCTCTAGCTGGCACAAATGTGACAAATAGATGCCAGCCCTTTATCCTTTTTCTACCAGAGTTGTGCTGCCCACCACAGTAGACCCTGACCACACATGACCATTTAAACGTAACTTACTTAAAATTACATCAAATGAAAATTACAATTAAATTGGATTAAAAATGTAGTGTTTGGACGCAGCAGGGGATGTAGCTTGGTGGCAGAAGACTTATCTAGTGTGGGCAAGGCCCTTGGTTCAAGGTCCAATCCCTGCAACAACAATAACTCGGCTTCTCCAGGTGGTCCTGGTGGTGTAGCCTTTAATTCCAGTTACTTGGAAAACTTGAGTCAGGAGTATTGTTTGTCCAGGCTGTAGAGTGAGTTCAAAGTTAGACTGCAACTTAGTGAGACCTTGTCATGACAATAAAAACCAAAAAGGGGGCAGGGATATGCTTCCTGCAAGACTCTAACATTGAAAAATGTCAGTTCCTCAGTAATACTAGCTATGCTTTTTTCTGTGTGTGTGTGTGTGTGTGTGTGTGTGTGTGTGTGTGTGTGTGTGTGTGTTTGGTACATGCACATGAGTATGGGAATTCACTTATATCAGCAAGCCCAAGCCCAAGCAAGATGGCTTGGGTATCTTCTGATATTGCTTTTTGACTTATGGCCTTGTGACATGACCTCTTACTGAGTTTACCATTTCAGCTGGCCCAGTAGGCCAGCAAGCTCTCGGGATATGTCTTCACACTTATCACAATGAAGGAGCCGCAGGCATACCAGACCATGTCTCGTTTTTTACATAGATGCAGGAAATTAAAACTCAGGCTGTCATGCTTGCAGAGCAAACACTCCTACCCACTAAGCCATCTTCCTAGGCACTAACCACATTCAAAGTATTCAGTAGCACACACAGGTAGTGACTATCAAAAATGATGAGTGCAAATGAAAACTATGGCAATCATTGATGAATCTAGATCCCAACCGTGTCTGATCTCAAAAGGAAAGCAGAACAGTGAATAGTTTCTGGAAGAAGGGAGCACATTTAAGGAAAGAATTCGCAGGATCAAATATTCATTGTTTATGTATGATACAACGCTCTACAAGGGGAACAAATTGAATATCTAGCTTTTGGCAGTAGTCTCAATTTTATAGGAATGGTCAGAAAGAATCTAGAGCATTCTAAAAGGATACTTAACACAACCATGTAAAGAAAGTGAAAATGTGATAGAGGAAATAGGGCATAGAAAACTCAATGTGTGTGAAAGCATAATTATTTACCCCACATTTAAGTTCAAAAAATTTCCTCAGTGCTCTACAATTTTTTAAAAATGTGGTGACTATAACTATGAAATTAATTCACCCAACATTATCACCCTTATCTAAAGGGTTATCTTGTCTAAAGTTCTTATCTCGGGTTAGTGTGTGTTCATTCAGCATCTACTTTTGCATCTACGATGTATCAGGCAAAGACACCTACAAAAAAGAAGTTTATATCCTAGTGGATGGCAATACTAGGTTGGTGTAAAAGTAGTAGAGGTTTTTGCTTTGGTACAATTTTTCAGTTGATGTTGAACACACTTTTTAAATAATTATGGCTGTGTTATACATCATTTAATGAACCTTTCTCAAATACAGACACACACATACATGAAGCAAGCACACACATTTTTGTTAGTAACTTGTTACATGTTGTTCATATTTGCTTTGGACTATGAAAGTCATGTTAGACAAAAAAAATTGAGCATTTTTCTTATTAATTTCAAAACGAGTTGTAAAATAGCAGAGACAACTTGCACATAAATAACACATTTGGCTCAGGAACTGCAATCATTGTAGCTGATCATCTTACAGCTGCATAAGGACTTGCCAAAGAACTCAGTGTCAACCTTTGGATGGTTGTTGAGTATTTGAAGCAAATTGGAAAGGCGACAAAGCTCAATGGGTGGGCGCCTCATGAACTTACTTTAAAAAATTCATTGTTTTAAACTGTTATCCTCTCCTATCTATGCAATAATCAACTGTTTCTGGATAGGATTGTGATGTGTGACAAAGAGTGGATTTTAGGTAAGTTTCAAAGCACTTACCTAAACCAAACTAGTACCAAAGAAAAGTTATGGTCACTGATGGTGGGCTGCTAATCTGATCCACAACGACTTTCTGAATCCTAGGACAAAACTACCACATCTGAGAAGTATGCTCAGCAAATCGATGAGATTCACTGAAAAATGCATGCTTGCAGCTGGTAATAGTCAATAGAAAAGGCCCAGTTTTTCTGCACAACACCCAACCACATGTTGCACAACTAATGCTCCAAAACTTGAGTAAATTGTGCCAAGAGGTTTTGCTTCTTCACTCACCATGTACATTCACCGGACCTCTCATGGACAGACTACAACTTCTATCATCTCAACAACATTCACAGGGAAAACACTTCCTTGTGATGCACAAAGGCTTTCCAAAACTTCATAGAACTGTAAAGCATGGGCTTTCACACTCCAGGAATGGACAGGCTTGTAATTTAATGTAAAGTAAAAAATTTTTACATCTTTAAGGATTTTTTTTGCGTTTATGTTTATTTAGTGTGTGTGTGTGTGTGTGTGTGTGTGTGTGTGTGTGTGTGTGTGTGGAAGGTGGGGGTGAGTGAGGCATGGTGTTTGCGTGGAGGTCAGAAGACAACCAGTTGGAATGTGTTTGCTCCCTCCACTATGTCAGTTGTGAAGAATGAACTCACTTGATAGCAAACACCTTCACCTATTGGATCATCTTGCTGCCCCCTGCAGTTCCTGTTTTGGTTAATAAAGGTATGCTTGAGCTTGGTTATAATGATTTAAAATTCATTGTCTCAAACTCTGATTCCTTTTGTACTGACCTAATAGAAAGCCACAATGAACATTATAGACTAGTAAACGTAGAGTATTATTTCAATATGATGAGACCCCCATATTCATTTAAGTAACAAAAATAATAAAATAAAACAAGGACAATGTCCATCAATAAGAAAATGGCTTACTTGACAGCAACATGTGTGGATGAAGCATAACACCTCACAATTTGGATGAATCTTATTTATACGAGTGAAAGAAACCAGACACAAAAGAGGGAATTTTGTATACAGTAGACAAAATTCTACAATGCTCCTTCAAGATTCCACGTGTCTGGTATATGCATATCTCCTCCTGGCTATTCAAGCCAACACTCATACAAGGACTGTTGGGAAGGAAGTTTGTGTTCAAAGTTTAAATCAGTTGCTTGATTACAGTGAGATTATTACAGTGATCTCAATTATCTCATGGGTTTTTCAAAAGCATGATAGATTCTTGGGTTGTTTGCAGCAAACAAGTCGAATAGCTGAAATATAAAGATGATTGACATGAGAAAAGTTTTCTGTCACTGACTTGAAAGTGGAAGAGGTCTTGAGACAAGGAATATTGGTGGCCTCTAGTTGCTGACAGTGACCTCTGTCTGACAGCCTGCAAAAAATAAAGGCCTCAGTCCTATAAGTGCAGTGTAATATATGCTACCCAAACCAACAAGACTGGACAATGAGCCGAACTCCAAAATGATAGCCACAGTTCTGGCTGACACCTTGATTTGAACCATATAAGGAGCAAAGTATCCAGTCACATTATGCCTGCAGTTTGACCTACAGAAATTAGATAATTGATTTTTGTTGTTTAAAGGTACAGAGTTTATGGTAATTTGTTACACAGAAATATAAAACTAATATACTATGACTTGATTTATATAAATTAGAAAATCAGTCAAAGCTAATTTATGATATAAATTAAAATGACATTGTTGATGATGATAGGGTAATTACACATGTATATTCACTATGTGAAAATAGATCACAATATACTAATCTTACATCTCACATTTCCTTATGGATATTGCTGCTCAATAAAATATTCAAAGTATACATACAAAACAGGCATTTTGCTTTTATTTATTATTATATTATTTATATTTATTTATTTAGTGCGTGTGTGCGTGCGCGCGCGCGTGTGTGTGTGTGTGTGTGTGTGTGTGTGTGTGTGTCAGAGGGCACTGTGTGTCCCTGTGGAGGATCAAGGGTGACTTTGGGAATCATCCTGGATTGCTTCTACCTCCTTCTTGCTTGGCTCTGGGATTTCCCAAGCTCTTCCCACCAGGGCCAGAAATGTAGGCCCTGGCTATTTCCACCTGGCATTTTTTACGTGAGACTTGGGATCCGAAGTCTCTGCTTGTGAGGCAAGGTCTTAACTCCTGAGCCATCTTTCCAGCCCAGCATTTTGCTTTTAGAAAGTAAACAAACCATGGGAAGATCATAGTGTGTAATTTTATATATGTATTCATAGGTATACATGAATATGATAAAGTCCTTGCAACATACAAAACAAACTGAATGCAGTGGTTATTTCAGGGGGGGGAATAGTATTATGTGTTAATCAAGTTATTTTTACTTTTATATGATAACTAAATGTTCACAAAGAATTTTCAATCGTGAATTACTTGAATAATTAAAAACATGGGACCAGAGGTGAGGAGATAGGGCAGTAGGTAAAGTATTTGTTTCCAACACCTGTGTTCAAGCCCCATAATTCATGTAGAAAAATTAGCTTGTTTGTTATTGAGCCAGGGAGATGTTTGTTGGGTTAATGTACTTGCTGGGCAAGCTTGACAACCTGAGTTTGAATTTTCAGAAACCACTAAAAAAACCAAATGTCTGTAATCTCAGCATGACAACAGGAAATAGTAGACAGAGACAGGATTATCTCAAGAAACCCCGGGGCCAGCTAACCTGGCTTATGTTGTTGTGGAAGTCAGAAGTAATCCAGGATGATTACCAAGGTCACCCTTGGGCCTCTGCAGGCTCACATAGTGCCCTTTTCTGCACACACACACACACACACACACACACACACACACACACACGTGCAAAAAATAGAATTGTAAAACGTAAAGCAAAGAAAATCTGCTAGAGCAAATATAGCTGTGATTTGAAGGACACTATGAAAGTCCCTGACATCTCCTTATTCACATTATTATAGCAGATCCTTCAGCACATATTATCTCCAATTGCCTGCATGTATTTTATAAGGTAGCTGATAAATACCTTCTGCATTGTATAGAGGATGTATAGAGAATGAAACTGAGTCACTGGGAAGACAACCTGTGTATGGCCTTCAGCTAGTAAGGAGCAGGACTGACATGGAAAGCCTGGATTGATGCCAGAGGCTGCACACTTGTTGTGACAACTGCCTGCTTCTCCAGTGAACTGATTACGCTGGTCTAGACCATCCATTCATTGATTTGTAAGTGAGGTTTGGGGAAAGGACTCCCTTGAGTTCCTGACACTGTGGTAGAAATGGTCATTCTTTAGGTTGCTTTCATGCTGCTGGGCACGGCCAGGCATGGTTGAGAAGTCTAGGTGATTGGAGCTAACATAAAAAGCAAGCTGCTGTCTCCCACAGTGGTTCACTGGGTACTTCTTGAAGTTTCTCTGGGGGCTGACTGCTCAGTTACCCAATCTCCTCCTGGGAAATTGGCTAAGCCTAGCTTCACGTTACAGGTTTTATGATAGAATTTCAACTTGCTCTTGATATGATGCCCCATGCAGAGATTATATTAATAACCTTTGGTGCAAGCACTGTAGACATGGAAAGTGAAATGTGATCCCTGCCCAGGAGATTCCAGTCCTCAAGACAGAAGGGCCAAGCCATCCATCGAATTGCGAAAGACTTACAATGCATGCAGCTGACTCCAGCCCTGACTTGACTTGGAATTCAGTGAATACTGAGGAGTTAGCTGGGGACCTGACCTGGGGCCTGCTTTCCAGAGGTACTCGGGTTACTGAGATAAAAGAGCAGCCTGCGGCACTGACGAAAGCAGACAGGACTTCTGCAAAGGAAGAGCAGGAAAAATATTTGCTCAGAGCCCCTATTTCTTTGCCTTTGGTAGGGTTCTGATATTTTTTTAAACAGGAAAACCGGTCTGTCGATACTCCTAAGAGGGTTTTCTTCCTTGCCATTTCAGTTATTGGAAATGGATGCAAGTCAAACTGAATTTCCTGTCCACATTTCTTTTTTTGTTTTGTTTTGTTTTTATCTTTTGCTACTCATCGTAGTCTGTCATAGAGCACAAAGGATGTTTGGAGGATAATGTCTGCATTTTTTATATTATGCACATTTCCCTGATTGCTTGATGCACTCGTCTCTGTCAGTGATCTAGTGTTTGATGAAATTACTGTAGAATGAAAGTGATTTTTTGTTGTCATTCAATGTGGAAATAAGTTTGTTTAGGATACTGTAGTATAAACAGCTAATGTGGGTGAGTAATCATATGTAGCTGTATTCCCAGATTTCTGCCAACAAAGAAAATTGTCCAAATTGCTGACCTTGTAATCGCCTTGGCCAATTACAGTTGTTATTACTTTGCTAACACCACAGTATCTTAGCGTCTCAGTTGCCATGAGATTCGCCCTTGCTAAGAGAGCCAGAAGTGGTTCATTTGATAATTCATCATCTGGCTCCCTTCCATAAGACTCTAGAACATCAAATGCCACTTTCTGCTTTCACTTGCTAACCAAACCTGCTGCAAGATATGGAAGAATGGAAATGCTTGGGGTGAAAAGTGGAGTGTTTTATTTTCTTGAAACCATGTCTATAATACTTCCTTTTCTCCCTGTAAAAAATCAGTTTGATTTTTTTTTTGAAAAAATCAACTCTTTGTTCTCCAACTGGCTTGGGAATGTTGACACACACTGCAGTGCCGTTATGAGGCCAGACATTGCAGTCTGGAGGAAAAAAACCTCATGTGGCAATGCTTTTGGCCCTGTGCAGTGAGGGTAGGGCTTGTAGTTGAGAGCCAGAACATGCTCAGCCTCATAAACAAGGAAAGGAGTAGTTGCACTGAGCATAACAAGGGCAGACAATCAAAAGAATCATTTGGACTCCAATATATCCCTGAAATAGTTGCATTTCAATGTTTATTGCAACATTCTGTCCAACAGCTAAGTAGTAGACCCAACCTAGGTGTCTAACACCAGAAGAAAGGAAAAAGAATAAGTGGGTTTTTTAAATATAAACAAAGGGATTTCTTTAAATCATAAAGAAGAATGAAGAAATGCCATTTGCAGGAAAAAGGATATGACCCAAGACACTTCAAATGAAGTGAAATAAGCCAGAAAGGCAAATACTATGTATTTCCTCTCATTTGTGGTTCCCTAGGTTCTATATAGTCACATGAAATCATATGTGTGTGTGTGTGTATATATATAGCAAAGGAGAAGTGAAGTTGTCTAAGGGGAACAAAAGAGACTAATAGGAAGGGAAGGAAGGGGGTATGAGGGAATACAATACTTAAATGTATAAAAACTTAAAAAGCAAAGCCCAGGCTGGACAGATGGCTCAGGGGTTAAGACTCTGCTTCACGAGGAGAAGGTCCTGAGTTCGGATCCCAGGTCTCCTGTAAAAAGCCAGGCAGAAATTGCCACGGCTTGCACTTCCAGTCCTGGTGGGCAGAGCCTGGGAAATCCTAAAGTGAAGCAAGGAGGTAGAAGCAATCCAGGATGATTCCGGACGTCACCCTTGGCTCTCCACAGGGACACACAGTATCCTATCACACACACACACACACACACACACACACACACACACACACACACACACACACAAAACTAACTGAATGAATGAATGAATGAAGAAATAAAAATTAAAAAAGGAAAAAAGCAAAGCCCAAACCAATTTCTATCAGGAGGTGCCACTTTCTGGAAGTGAGAAAGAAACGACACAGGTGGGTTGAACAGTTCTCTGTTGAGTTCATTTCCCAGCCTCAGGTTCTTTCTTCCCAGCTGCATGCCTGTGCATGGATGGTAAGTTCTCTTGGAATGACTCTCATGCCTGCTGAAGCTACTGCGGTGTCCAATAGGACAGGGTGAGAAAAAGAGAAACATTTATTGATCACTTACTCTGGCAGATTCCTCATGAGGTGCTGCTGCAGGCCTTCTCTAACACTGACCTGCACTGTTGGGAAGAATTAAGGGCGCAGTGGTCAGCAATAACAGCTCCAGACACACTGTGGCCGCTGGCTAAGTTCCTTCAGCACTCACAAACCTCATTGAAATGAGAACAGGCAGCAGTTGCATTGGAGAACTGCAAAGGTCCAGTCATGGTGTGTGACAGTCTTCAGTAAATTGTGACGTTCTAAAGCAGAAATTAGTGTGAGTGGCACTAGGAGGAAGTTTTACAAATAGGGAAGCCAAGGTCCTAGACTTCTAGAAGGTTATTGCTGAGCAGAAGAGGCAAAATTGCTTGTGACACCTCCCAAAATTGCAGTGTCTGGAAATGTGCATGACATCCCAAGGCTATGTATGTATTGATTGAGTTGTTCAGTCTGTGGTGCCTCATTCTCTGCTTCTCTCTACCAGAATCCAGGCTCGGGCAGTCTATTTCTTTCACTGACTTTAAGATCTTTTACATTGCATGCATGCATGTGTACTTATGGTTCTCCCACAGTACACATGTGAAAGTTAGAGGATCGCTTGCTGAAATCACTTTTCTTCCACCATGAGGCTCCTGGGTTCAAACTCAGCACCTTCACCTACCGAGTCATGTAAACGACTCTCCAGTGCCCCAGTGCCTTTTAAAAGGAAGAATGGCTTAATGAACATACTGTTTTTGGAGCATTGGACTGAGTACCGACTATACCCTTCTTCACTTACCCCTTAAATCCTCTCTCTTCAGCTTTCCTACCTGGATTTTCCACTTGGGACCATGATGTTTCATATACTGCACTACATATGCCCTGACAACTTGGAGCTGGGTGAAGATTGTAAGTGCAACCTTTGTGAAGGTTATAGAATTAGAGATTTGGGTTCAAGTTGTAGTTCTAGTAAGTCCCAACTGTAACAATGAATGCCAGTATATTTATTCATAATGAACTCATTGGATCACTGACAATGGTGAGATTGTAACTGTAAATTGTTTGGTACAGTATCAAATGCAGAGGAGATATTCAGCCTGGGAACTACTGACATCATGTGCTAAACATCCTGTTGTTGCATGTCCTATACATCCTGTCCTATACATGTCATCTTTGAACACTGCAGAGCACTGGAGTTGGCATCCTTGCCAGCTGGTCCACCTCATCCCCTCACTCACCTCGGTTTGGGTTCTAATCCTTCCTTGAGTGCTCCCAATTGCATTTAGTCTCTTTGTGTTGAAGATATAAATATCTGTTTCAGCTAATTTTTCCATCTGATGATATCCATTAAGGTAACATTCTTCGGTGTAGAAGATGCATCTCAAGGTACCTTTTACCAAGTTCATCCCTCCCACTGCTCTAATGTTGAAGTTTTCTATATTTTAATAACATTTAGTGAATGTGGATTTTGAAATCATGAATTTCAAAACGAGTCCTTTTGAGATTTTTCTATAGGGTTCAGTTAGGGGCTTTAGCAGTCTTTGGTCTGACTCTCTCTTATTAAAAATTAATTTTCATTTAGTTTGTAGCATGCATGGTTTCTCTAATTTCTCTTTTCCTGGCTTATGCTTATATGACATTCCCTTTCAACTCATTTGAATGGTAAAGAAATCCTTTTCTTTTGTGCAACTTTGGCTTTGAGGCCCTCGTCCTTCACATTGACCTGCAATATAATTTTTAACTTTTCTATTTTATTATTCAACTCTAGGCCTCCCATGATGACCAGTCAGCAGTGGGTGACGGGCACGTTTCTCCTTTCTGAGATCCCAGAATGCAAAGCAAGTGGGAGACTGTGGGCCAGGCAAGGCCACTCTGGCTTTTATTATTGCTGTTATTGAAATCTACCTCAGACTTCTGTGTCAGCTGAAGATCAGTTTTCAACATTGCTTTTTCCCAATTTGTCAATTTTGACTTTACCATATAAATCCATAGAGACTCAAAAAGCTATTTTTAATAGTTTCTAATTTATTCATGCGACCTGAGAAAATTTGCTCCTCATTGAAGTCCTTGTTTTCTTTTTTTAAAAAAAATTTCAAATTAGTATGTGTGTGTGTGAGAGAGAGAGAGAGAGAGAGAGAGAGAGAGAGAGAGAGAGAGAGAGCACTGTGAGCACTGTGTCCTGTGGAGGACCAAGGGTGACTTCTGGAATCATCCTGGATTGCTTCTACCTCCTTCTTGCTTGGCTCTGGGATTCCCCAGGCTCTGCCCACCAGGACTTGAAGTACAGGCAATGGTTGTTTCTGCCTGGCCATCTCACCAGACCAGTTTTCATCTTTCTTTTCCTTCCTTCCTTCCTTCCTTCCTTCCTTCCTTCCTTCCTTCCTTCCTTCCTTCCTTCCTTCCTTCCTTCCTTCCTTCCTTCCTTCCTTCCTTCCTTCCTTCCTTCCTTCCTTCATCAGGATGGGAGATGTATTTGTGAACAGTCATCCAGAAGGGCATTAACAACCAAAGTATACAAAGACTCCAAATAATGCAATAGCAATGTAAAAACTGGTTAAAATGAATTAGCCCCATTTAATTTTTAAATATTTATTTATTTATGCGAGCGAGCAAGAAAGAGAGAGAGAGAGAGAGAGAGAGAGAGAGAGAGAGAGAGAGAGGTGCCATGTTGTGCATGTAGAGGTCAAAAACAACTTTCAGAAGTTGGTTCTCTCCTTCTACCATTTGGGCTCCAGGGATTGAGTTCAGATATGGTATGTGAGTGGTCGTTTTGCTTGCTATGTCATCTCACCTTCCTATCCCTAATTTTACAGATGAGAAAATAGAGTCTCCAGTAGTGCTCACGGGGCCTTGATGAAATTTGAGAGCAATGTGCTCTCTATACTTTTGCTCTCTTCCCTTTAAAAAGACATATTTGAGCTTGGAATCCTTTTTATTGTACTGATAATCCAGCTTTCTTCTTTTCATTCATATCATTCCGGAAGAAAGGGACATAGTCCTGTCCAGAAAGAGTTTCATCAGGACCAGTCATCAGCGAACTGCATGTCCACAGTGACAGGACTGCTATGAACTCCATTCCAGAGCTTACTTTACTTTCAAACACTCTGTGAGCATGCAAGCATTCTGGCATTATCCTTCTCTTTGAATTTCTTGATTCTCATGTTTTGTTAAGGTACATAAATAAAGGTCAGTATTGTGGTGGTGGTGTGGTGTGGTGTGGTGTAGTGTGTGTGTGTGTGTGTGTGTGTGTGTGTGTGTGTGTGTGTGTGTGTGTTATAGCTCAGGGGTGGGGTGGGTAGAATCAGAACTGTGGAGAATGATGTATATAACACACTCAAGCTGCTTATAGTATTAAAGTCTGAGATCAGAATAATGTCTCATTAAGTACTGCCGTTCATTCAGTCTGGAGAATCACATCATGAACACAGAGATGAATTGGCTCAACCATTTGCATGCCTTCGGTCTTTATGACAAAAATTGCCTAGTATTGAGAATATGAGCATTTCCTAAAAAGTTAGAGACAGCTGGCAAGATAGTGTCAAAGGGCATATTCAAGATAAAGGTAAGGCATATTAGTGTTCTGTGCTTTATGAGAAGTGTGTTATACTCTCTGTAACATTATTTCCAGGATTATTTCTGTTCAGATTTGACCAGGGACCCTTGTAGTATATGCCCAGAGCAAATGAAGCTATTGCTTTACTGGAGGGGCCCAATGCAATGATGCACTAAGGTCCAGGCTTAAGGCTTTCTTACTGGTTTGGGACCACTGAGTTGGTGCCTCTTTGGCACTTGAGGAAGACAAGTAACCATATGATCCGGAAAGTATCCTTGGAATCATATTAATTTTACTGTCTTACAAACAGGGAAGCTGAACTCTCAAGCAAGGAAGCAAGCAAGGTTGTGGCTTCTTCCCATCCTACAGAGTCTCCTTACTGATAGAGCAAGGAGAGATAGGAACACAGGAAAGAAGTCAGGTGACAAAATGACACAAAAAACGTTCCACCACTTGGGCTACATGTAGAGGAAAAGTTTCTGTGTACAAATGTGGGAGAAGACAGGTGCCATACAAAAGAGCTATAGAGGGTCAGGCAGGGACAGGTGGGGAATGGGGCTTTTTGATTCTAGGATTTGGCCCAGCTCTCTAGTTCACTTCCATTCCACCAGTGGTGGTCAGATTCTTGGTTACAGGAAGCTCAAACCTGCAAATCTCAGTGGGTGCCCTCTGGACTCCCATCCAGGTGTGCGAGACGGGATGATGAGCACAAGTCTCTGCATTCCCATGGGGATGCTCTTGCTGGTACTTCTTGTGGTCATCTTGAACTCCAGCACTCAGACTTTGGGCTGCAAGCACTCTGCTTAGTATGCGAGCCAGGATGACCTTTGCACTCTTTGAATCACCAACCTTTTTTTACAAACCATCGAAGTTCTGGGGAAAACAACATAATGTAAATCACACCACACTGTGGAGACAAGAAGCTCTGTTCTAATTGTAAAGTCTTCTTTACCTTCCAAGCACTGAATACTAAATATATGCACCCACTGCGACCCCAGTTGTTCTGGGGAGACTGGAAATCTAAAGACCTCACAATTTAGCCTGTTCTCTTGCTCTTTGGCTTCTCCATCCCAATCTCCCAATCTTTCTCACCAAAAAACACACTCTACAGTGTGTCCAATCTGCATCTTATATGCAACGTTCAGCTGAGACTAGTTATCAATATGCCTGACACAAAAATCTAAACTAGCTTAAAACAAGATGAAATTTCTTTTTTTGTTCTTTTGGCATTTTTTTTTTGTAACTGGGTTGTGTGGTCTTTGGATGCGAACTTTGGAGATTAAAAACATCATGTTGCAATGTCAAAGGTTGCACACACTGAGCAGGGCATTAGGACCTTAGTTACTCATTTCCTGGAAGCAGGAACAGCAGGGGGCCTCTAGAACATTCACCCAAGCTGCAGGTCTGGCCTCTGAAGATGGAGGCTTTTAGGACACACATAGAGGAATTGTTTTCTTCTTAAAAGGAAAGCAAATTCTTCGCTTGAACCTTGGGGGGATCTTTCGAGAATTTCAGAACTTCCTAATCTTTCCAGAGACTGTTTTCTCTTCCACTTTCAGAAGCTTTGCTCTGAATTCTTACCTGAGAGATTCCTTTCTCTACCCCCCAAACATGGGGGCTGCCTAGAAAGGGCTGGCCAATGTCAATATCCTTCACAATGCTGCTGTAACTTTTCACACTGGCGTGCTAGTGATGCATCTTATTTCAGGAAAGAAATGTTGCTGCTTTCTTCTTTTTCATCTGTGGATTTCAACCTGCCAGGTCCTTCCTCTGAAAGTCACACTGAATGTGTGGGCAAGCACAATACACTTCTACATAGGTCTCTTTTAATGCTTTTGGATAAATCCTGATTGTTCCCAGTCCTGCTTACCACCTCCCCCAGCCTTCTACCCAGGGTACATTCCTTTCTCCCATTCTGATCCAACTAATCTCTCTTAAATAGAAATCCCAGAATTAGTGGCTGAGGGCTTGAATCGCCAGTTTTCTAAGTCTTTTCCTGGGTATCCACCGAATGATGTTATAATGATAGTACAAAGGCAGGGTCACTATGAGACTAGCCAGCTACGGCACCAGCCAAAGAGGCCACTGTGTGGGTGGCCAAGAAGATGAAATCTCCATAGCTTGCACTGCTTTGGCTCACATTCTTACTTGCCCTCTGGTGGTGAGGTGTTTATGTGTGGGGGGTGGAGGTGGGGAAGCGGCACTCAGGTACTGTTGCCTAGGCCTGGAGGTTTCAGGGGGGGTGTTGCTGGAAACTGAGGTCTACCTTGTATATTGCTCTATCTGGCTTCTTTTCATAATTTTGTTCACTAATCTGCTATGTGTTCGGGGAAGGGGAGTTTAGATAGGAGACACAAGGATGCCACAAATGCAGGATTCCCACTAAGTCCGGTCTGCTTTACACCTGCTGCTAGATAAGAAAATCCTTCCATATCCTTAGTAGATTTGGGGGCACAGCGAAATCCAGCCAGAGCTGGGGACGCTGAGCAGAACAGGGGCACTGTGGTAACAGGTCCTGACAAGGACCTCTTCTTCCTCAAATAGCTTGACATTCATTTGGCACACCTAGCCTACAGCTGCAGGTAAACAACTCCTATTTGGAACCACCCCAGTGTTTCTCGGTTTCATCCTTAAGGTAACCTAGTTGGCCACAATGGAAGGCATTATTAGTCGTAAGTCACAGAAACGGAAACTGAGGCATGAGATAGGCAAGTTATTATGCCAGGGCTTACTCGAGGAAGCAGAAGGGTTTCAAGCACCCCTGGCCAGTTCTCTGCAGGCTCTTTCACCACACAGCCAGTCCAGGAAAGAGAGGAGCAGAGTACAGCAGAGAGGTAATGGAATGCGCCCCCACCTTTGCTCTCAGCTCAGTGTCCTTGTTCAGTTGCCCCAGGGCCAGCCGGCAGCACTGATTTGAGACATTACTGCCATCCTGTGCCCCTTCTCCATCATTGGGGCTGGAAGGCGCATGCTTTCAACCAGTACTGATGTACAACAAGTTTCCCTGATGAATCAGATAGAGACAGTCCGAGTCCTAGGTTCTCAGGGGTCATTTCCTGAAGTAATTCTTCAATCCTTGCCCCTAGCCCCAAAGCATAAAAGAGTCTTGGAAAACAAAGCTTGAAAACAACATGCCTGTTTATTGAAAGACATGCTATCGTTGTCATGAAATGGGTGAATGATGTTTGATTTTCAGGGATCAAACCCTACAGCTCTGCCGTGTGACCTTGAGTATATACTGCACCCTCTCTGGTCCTCAGTGCCACATCACTTCTATCTGATAATCCCGGTCTGATGTAGTGTGTTCTGAGGTACCCATTCACGCAATACAGGCTAGAGAGTGAAGTCCTCTAGCAGGCACTGGGCTAGTGCAGGAGATTCTGCAAGGAGAAAGGATTTAAGAGCTGTTGTGCTTTGAAAATGCTCAGATTCTCTCCCTCCCACCCCCTGTAATGTTTTTTAGTCATGCTTTCTTTCCATGCTGACTTACCTTTTCAGAAAATACCCCCCTCTTCCGTTTGCAGAATGGAAATTGGCAAAGAGAGAGGGAAAGGGTCCAATTTGCGCCTTTGCTATTTTAGGGGAGGTTGAAATTACGAGCCAAAGTGGAGTGATGCGCTAGCTGGAGTGACCTCCGTTCTCCCAGACGAGAGAAAACCCACGTCTTTTGCTTGTGAAGTGGCTGGGGCTCTTGGGCGCGAGGCATTATTATATAAATTCAAGCTCGCTCCTGATTCTTAGTACCCCGCGTTGCCTGAAGGGGGGAATGGCACCGCCTGCGTTTGCAGCCCGGGCTCTCGGGCCGCCGCTGCAATCGGAGCAAGGAGCGCCCGCCCGCACCACCTGTCCCCGCCGGCATTCCAGAGTACAGGCTGACTTGGCAGCCTGCCGGCCCGGGTCGCTCACAGCCTCAGTCCGCGCCGGCCCTCCTAGGGGTGTGTCTCTCGGATTCAACTCCCCGCCGCTCTCGGACGAGCCCCTAAAGGCGTCTTCCTCCCTGGCGGGAGCCGTGCGCGCCCCGCTCTTCGCGCTGCTGCCCCGAGGCCGCCGCAGGCGGATGCACGACTTCAGGCGACGCTGGGACCTGGGCTCCCTCTGCCGGGCCCTGCTCACTCGGGGCCTGGCCGCCCTGGGCCACTCGCTCAAGCACGTGCTCGCCACGGTCTTCTCCAAGATTTTCGGCCCCTTGGCCAGGTACGTTCTCGGGGAATGGGGGGTGGAAAAAGCCGGGCTCGCGCTCTCGGGCGAGGGCGCCCAGGGGCGGCACGGGGAGGGAAGGTAGCCGCGAGAGGAGGTGAAGGCTCAAAGTTCTAGTTAGCCGTAGGTGGCCGGTCTCGGGGACTCGGGACCCGCTCGGCGCGATTGATCGCGCTGCGGCTGCCTCTCCGCGCCTCCGCGGGAAAGGGCAGAGCGGCGTGTCCGCTGGCTGCTGGGGCTACGGGCAGGCTCCTTTTCTCGGGAAAGGGGAGACTCGGTAACCCCAGGACTAAGCTCACTCAAAGCGGCCACCCGTGGGCAGCGGGGCGCGCGGGGGACCTGGGCTTTGGGACGCGCGCCGAGGGACCCCGCGATTCGGTCAGGCAGCATCGTGCGCACGGGGGGGGGAGGGGACGAGTGGAGTCAGAAGAGCCGGAGAGAGTCCGGTGGGCAAACCGGGATGGAGATTTGAGCCCCGGCGGACAGAGCTAGAAACTCGGGGGCCCCCGGACGGGTGTGTGTTGGGAGAATGGGGGGTAGTTGGGAAGTCGAGTGACGCGGACTGGAAGGATTTTCCGGGATCGAGACCCCGCCAAGGGTCTCCGGGGAGTCTTCGGCGGGGGTGGGGTCCGGCGGTCAGCGGGAAGGAGTCGGGGTGATTGGGGGGGGGTGCAGCAGAAACCACAGCGCTGAGCCTGCCGGGAAGGAAGGAAGCGGGGAAGGACGCCTCGGCCACCGCCGCCGCGGTTGTGGAGTACTCAGTGCAGAGGGGAGGGGAAAGGGGCGCAACGGCGGCGCCAGGGGGAGGTGGCGGTGCGGGCGCATGGCGAGCGCGGGCTGAACTGCGGGATTGACGTAACGAGCTTGGGTTTCCCCCAGCGTCGGGAACATGGATGAGAAATCCAACAAGCTGCTGCTGGCTTTGGTGATGCTCTTCCTATTTGCTGTGATCGTCCTCCAATACGTGTGCCCCGGCACAGAATGCCAGCTCCTCCGCCTGCAGGCGTTCAGCTCCCCGGTGCCGGATCCCTACCGCTCGGAGGATGAGAGCTCCGCCAGGTTCATACCCCGCTACAATTTCAGCCGCGGCGACCTCCTGCGCAAGGTAGACTTCGACATCAAGGGCGATGACCTGATCGTGTTCCTGCACATCCAGAAGACCGGGGGCACCACGTTCGGCCGCCACCTGGTGCGCAACATCCAGCTGGAGCAGCCCTGTGAGTGCCGCGTGGGTCAGAAGAAATGCACTTGCCATCGGCCCGGTAAGCGGGAGACCTGGCTTTTCTCCAGATTCTCCACGGGTTGGAGCTGCGGGCTGCATGCCGACTGGACTGAGCTCACCAGCTGCGTACCGGCCGTGGTAGACGGCAAGCGCGACGCCAGGCTGAGACCATCCAGGTGAGGGTCTGCGGGTGGCTGCGCGCGTCCCGGAAGCGCGGGCGCCGCCGACCTGGGCCCGGACGGGCGGGCCGCGGGAGGGAAGGTTCCGCGTGCAGTTGCGGGAGGTGGGTGGGGGGGCTGTGTGCACTTTGGCGTGTCGTTGGTTGCGTCCCTGCAGGACAGGCGCTAGGTAGCTTGATGCCCACTCCGGGCGGTACTGCGGACGTCCCTGAAAGCCTTTGCGTTCCAGCCTGGTACGGCACGTCTGTCTTTCAGAGAGTTGGCCTGCTTGGTGGCGGGCAGGACCGGACATCTCACTCGGATGAAAACCCTTGAAGAACTGTACCCCACGTGCAGCATTTCTTAAGTCCATCTTCTTTTTCCTCCCCATTCCTCTGCAAAACCTCCTTTCTGTGTTTCTCCGGCTCTTTCCCGTGCCCACATTCTCTTTCTCTCTTAATTTCTCATTTCCTCTAGCAAGAACATTTTCTTCAGATCTTGTCTAGCTTGCTCTTTCTTTTTTCTCTCCCTTCTCCTTCCGTTTTTCCCCTCGCTTTTTGCCTTTCCCCTTCTCACCCTTGTTTCTTTCTCCCCTGCCCCCGTACCCTGCTCTTGGGAGTGGGTATCTGTCTGTGTGCAGATATCTCGGAAGAGCTCCAAGTTTGCAGCTTGTACCCCTTCTCTACTTGCCTCTGCAGGGTGTGCTTTGTGAATGCTAGTGGGCACCCAAGGGGCCCAGGACCAGCAAGGCAGCTCTCCTGGACCCCATGTGGAGTTCAGAAGCTAGGGGTTTCTGCTGAGTCACCAAATTGCAGGAGCCCCAGCTCCCAGCACAGCCAGCCCATTTTTTCTGAGCCATCGGGACTGATGCAGAAAGGCTGATTTATGAATCGTCTGTATCTGGAAGCAGAGCCTTTTCTTCCTTCTAGCTGCAATGGTCACTTTTTGGAGGACACGGGATGCTGTGAGGCGTTGCCTTGGAGTGAATCGTTTCTGCCCGGGGTATTGCTTCACAGGACCCTAAAATTTAGGCAAGAAGTAGGGGAGAGTCTAGGGGTGTATTAAGTTGTTGGGAATCTGTGAACTAGGGCCCCTTGGTGGGCTATGACATGGCCCTGCGTGTGTCCTTCGTGCCCATTTGAGTGATGCTGAGAACTCTCAAGGCTGCTGCAGTGACGGCTGGCCTCCACCAGCCTTTTGGCTTCTCCATCCCAAGAGGACATCAGCTTCCTGACCAAAGTGCTGCTTTGTTGGTGACTGTTAAGACTCAACTATGGGTGTGGTTTCTTCTGTTTAGGGGAAGCAAAGAGAATCCTCTGGTTTTCTGATGACTCCCTAGAGGTTACAGTGGTCTTCCTCAAAAGTTGAATTCCAAATGGTTTGAATTTTCATTTCTTTTCTAGACTAACACATTTGTTTTGACCATGTCAAGAGAGCCTTGGTGCTAAGAAGGCAACCCATCTTAATTCTTGGCAGGAATTGTGTGTAAGCCATTGTCACAATATCCTGGTTGTTTAAGATGCTCCCCCCCCAAAAAAAAAAAGAATTGGCAATAATGAAAATAATCTGTCACGTTGTCAGAACATGGAGGTGGTGGTGATAATTAAAATAATCTTTGGAATTCCACAGCTACAATTGTGGCAAACAAGTAAAGCAAAGTATTACCAGTAATGAAAGCCATTTACTTGTCTGGAGTTGTACGGGGCTCCGGGTATCTTTCTCAATCCTTGTGAGCATATATGTCAGGATGTGAACATACAGGTCAGCATGTGCTGTCCTTAAACATACTATGGATTCAGTCCGAGTTATCTATTTGGAAACTTTTGTCCTTTGGAGATTACTTTACATGTAATCTATAGGACAACCAGACTCACAGAGTTGTCAAAGATTATCCCTCCAAATTATTTGTAATGCAATATGAAGGCACAGTGCCATCTAGTTTAATCCCAGAAGAACCACGTATGAAAAAAAGTCAGTTACTCAGTGCTACAGTATATATGAAAATGAATTAAAATTCCCCAGAGAAATACATTATTCCCCCAAGGGCACTTTTTAATTTCATTCCTTCCTGCCTAGCTCTAGAATTATTCATGCCATAAAATAGTGGTAGCCTGGGGGGAGTCTGGATTCCCCAGGATGTTGAGAGCTGCTTGCTTGCAGGAGTGGTCTTGGGTATTCTGGTAGTCTGTGAAAGCTGAAGTGTGAGTGGATGTGTGAGGTGGATAGTATGTAAGAGTGCACATGGGATGTGAAAATGAAAATGTCGAAGTCAAAGCAGTTGCTTGGGTAAAGATTCCTGAGCTGAAATGTTGGTCTCAGGGTATAAGATAATCTACCTTCTGGAGTGTGCATGTAGAGAAAGCCTATGTGGTGCTGAGTACTTTCTGCCTTGCAGTGAGCTTTCATATGGTGTCTTTCATTATTTCTCTGCAACTTTTAGAGGAAGATGGACAGGCCAAAAATATTCCCCTTTTATCTTAGGACAACGGAACCTAAAGAAATATCAAAGGACTTCACCAAGATCATTGGCAGTTTTAGTAACAGTAGGAATCTGACACTAATTCTGACTCTAGACCCCTTGATCTATTCACTGCACCTTAATAAATAATAATTTTAGAAAAAACCAAAACTGAGTTATTTCTTATAGGTAATTATCACAGAATGGACCCTCAATGAATAGCAATTCATATTGTTTTCACCTCTTTTATAACTGCTGTCAGTCACTTCAGAGCTTGGATGAATGGCTGGGCTAGGGATGCTTCCACCAGAAGCTTCATGATGGGCAGGAACAGGACTTGGGGCTAGATTACTGAGGACTTTTATCTGTTATGGTGGAAATTCCTGTGAAGTAGAGTAGAGTGAGAGAAGACTGGGGGTTTGGGAAGGTCAGTGCCAAAAGGAAATACCTCCTGACACACAGTCTTTCGGCCATACTAATAGTAGCCTGAGAGGCTATGGGATTCTGCTTCTAGTGTTACATCTGAGACAGTCTTGCCATTCTGGGGATTGTGAAGTGCTTGAGTGATAGATAAGTGCTGAATAGAAATGTCTGATCACATTGAGAGGTGAAGAAGAGAGAGAAAGAGTGAGAGAGAGAGAGAGAGAAGAGTGAGAGGATTTATATTGTTTATTAAACTATTTCCTACAAAAATTAGAAGTCGCACTTCATCCGTTACCAGTATGCTGCCCAAGGTCAGAAAAAAGTTACGCTTATTTTAGAATTTCTAAGTTCATTTAAAAAATGTATCAAAACATTGTTGTGCACCAGCTATTAAAATCCTCAAATTTTATGAGCTTTTCTCAGGTCAAACTTCCTGTGTTTATAGCCAACGCCAATGTGTCACTTATCTGTGAGAGGAATTCAGTACCAAGAAGGAAATTGTACTAACCTTGTTCTTTACATAGGATAGGTCCAGGGTCAGGACTATGACTATACAAGTCAGAGAATCTGCTCGCATGCTGCATCTTCAATTTTATCATCTCTAAATATTTAAGAAGCCATAAAGAAGTGTAGCACTGTTATCTAAAATCCAGTTGGATACCATCGACAGGAGAAAGCTAAAAGGTTTTTTGTTTACATGTAGAAAGAGCTTTCTATTTGGGGGTTATTTATTCACGAGGAAAAAGAATGAGAGAAAAGCTTGCTTCTGTGGCTTTTAGAAAGGTGACTGTATTTTTAAAGAGTTATAATTATACCCTGCATGTGCCTGATCGTCCCTCACATGCCATATTTGCACTCCTTCCCTTTCTTGGTTTTATGGTGAGGTCAGATGACAGGCTTATGGTACAGGGAAAGGCAAGGAGTGAGGGGATTGATCCAGTCAGGCGTGTTGCTTTGTGGTTCATCTGACTGTGGGTGATTGGGTTCTCAGCTTTACTTAGCAGAGAATGTCTTTCTTCCCCCACCTCCCTCTTCTCCCTCTCCCCTTCCCCTTCCCCCTCCCCCCTCCCTCCCTCCTTCCTTCATTCTTTTCAGCTGTTGCATTGCCTGTGTTAGTTATTGGCCCAGAGATAGGATACCCTCCAGAAATACCTTCAGGGAAAGAACGATTTATTTAGCTCACTATTTCAGAGGACTCAGTTCTTGACCCCATGTGCTTGGGCAGAACATCAAGGCAACAGAACCCTCTTGGCAGGGGATGTTTATTATCTGTAGGAAACATGACAGGAAGCAGAGAAGCAGGAAGGGGTAAGGGATAAGATATCCATAAGGATCTGTCTGTCATGATCCATTTCTTCCAGCTAGGTCCTACCTCCTAGTTTCTACCACCTCTCAAAATAGTGCCACCAGTTTGGAATCAGGCATTCAGCGTTTGTGACAGTGAGAGAAATTTCATAAAAACATATCATTGTCAGAGAGAGGTAAGAACATCTGTAGATGTCAGAAGTATTAGTTAGCATCATTGCACGGATGACAAACAGGTTGTTAGAGCCTTGAAAAGGCTTCCAAATTCTCAAGATAGTCAGTACAAGAGGGTCCTTAGAGTTAGCTTCTCTTCATAATTTAAGATATCTGCTGTGATGTGGCAATTAAAGTACGAAAGTTCATTTTCTGTGGACTTTGGTTGTCAACTGAGATAGTGTGAAATGGCATTAAAAGACTCATTTTTTCCCGCTGTCATTTATTAAACAACGCTTTATGAAACTGTCCATTATATTCCAAGGAAGATACGTCATCCTTGCTCTCAGAGCTGGCAGTCGATCAGAACAAACTGATACCTTAGATATTTAATAAAGGAAGTAGATTTTGTTTGGAAAACATTGCAAAAATCAGTGATGTCTTTAAAATGTCAGAGCATCACAAAACAGGCATTCAGCCATGTGCTATATGGTAGTATAGGTTTTATCTGCAAACCTGGAAAAGCAGCTGTTATGGTCCCACCAGGGTCTCAGTAGTTGGCAGAGATCAGAGTCAAGATGTGGCTAAGAAACCTAAGTCAGTCCTACCCTGGCATTTCTGTAGATGGGCCTTTAGTTGCCTAGGTGTTAAAACATCACTCCCCACAAGCTGGTTGTTCTGATGCAGAGGGCAGCAGCTGGCACTTCTGTGGCATAAGGTGTGGCTGAGAAGATGGGCTGTCAGAGTAGGCCACTGTTGGTGGTTAGGAATGCTTTGTAGCAAAAAACGGCCCAGTGAGGAGGAACTCCATCTGATGGACATCTCGGTGCCATGGAGAAACATTTTGGGAAGCTGCATGATGCATAATGCTGTAAATAGAGCTAAAGTCACTCTACTTTCCAGAAGTGGTGAATGGACAGCCTCATCAGATGCCAAGCTGTTTGGTGTATGAAACTTTACAAGTGGAACTATTCCATCGGCGAGCAGTATAACCAAAGCCTGTCTGGATAGTGTGTGATTTCTGCACAGGTCTGTTTAGTAAATAACCACTGTTACTGGTCAGGAATCTTGCTCCAATAAAGGAACTTAAAGTTTTTTTTTTTTTTTTTTGGATTGGGGTCATTCTCGTTTTTGCATCTAAAAGGCATTAAGACAGCACACTTGACTGCGACTGTGGCATAGCTACCTGTATAGGAAGAGTTGATCTGGTGGCCACGAAGCCTACTGCCCTGAATTTAGTCCCGGAATCCACATGGTGCAAGGAGAGAACCAGTTCCCACAAGTTGTCTTCTGACCTCTGGATATGGCACGTGTGACCACAACACCATAAATTTTTTAAAATAAATTAATCTGGTCTGCACCAAAAAAAAAAAAAAAAGAAACCTAAGTCAGCACTGTCTTCAGTCTCAAGTCCCTACAGGTTATCAGGTGAATGGTAGAACTGTGTAGCATGCAGGAATTCCTTTCTTCCCCTTTGTCTACAGTATCCTCTCAGTAAAATGGGAGATTTAAGTATAATGTTTTCTAAGGTTTTTTCCTTTTTGAAATATGAGGAACAAGTAAGAAAAAGGAGAGATTCATTGAGAAGAAGCTTGGGACTAGGTGTTGGGCGTCACAACCTCATGATAGTGTGAGGTTCCAGAGTCTCACCTTGTCAGGTCTGGACTGGAACAGAGGAAGTTCATACTTGGAAAATAATGGCTGAGAAGGTAGATGGGATGAGGCTCTATGGTGAGAGGGTCTGGAAAAGCAAGAGGGGGTTATGAACTCCAGGGAGTACAAGAAGTTCTTGGATTGGAAAAGTCTAAAAGGTACAAAGGAAAGTAGCTTTTGGAGTTCCATCAAAGTTACTTCTCTGACTTTAGTCTGCAGTGGAGTTGGCACCATGGAAGATAACTGAGAGGTTAAGAGTGGATATAAATGGTGCTCGGACAATGTTAAGGCACACTTACTGGTGCTTGTTGCCTAGACTCTTAGTGGGCAGGACTCCTAAGGAGATGGAATTGGGGCTCTGGGATAGGTTAAGGATTAGCAGACTATGTGGCAATCTATGAACTCAATTTGAATTCACAGTTGGTATTATTATTTAAATGATGGCTATAGTTCACATTTGGGACACTTAGTTAAGGAGAAGGGATTTGAATAAAGGAAAAGATAGACAGTTATGATTACATAAAAATGAGACATGTTCATCTCTCAAAGAAAAAAAAAGGTCAAATGAAAAGGCATATGTCAAACTGGTGAAAACATGCAGAACAAACTGCAAGAGACAAAAAGCTAAAGTCTTTTCTCCACAAAGAAATCCTATGAATAGATTAGATTAACAAAGAACATGTCTGGACAGTTCAGGACTTGAGACTCACAATTCGTTTGCCAAAATGGAGAAGCTATTTAGTATCACTGGTACTAAAGAGACGCAGATTCAAGAATGTCTATTTAGTACAACTTTTTCTGTCTTTCTAATGATACCTGATTTCAAATATATATATATATATATATATATATATATATGTATATATATACACATATATTTGTATATCAATCTATATCACTAGTAAAGCAAAAAAAATTAGTAGCCAGTGCTGATAAGGATGCAGATAATAATTCTTATAAATTGTTCATGGGAGTGTAACTTTGAATAATATTTTCTAAAATCAGTTCGGTAATACAAATACAGCTGGGGATGTAGGTCAGTAGTGGAGAATTTATCAATCATGTGCAAGACCTTGGGTTCAATTCACAGTGCAGTGAAAAAAATCCTTAAGCCGTCAATTTTTTTCTAGGGATTTTATTGAAAAGTCAAAATCTTCTGCATGTTTTTCATTTGTTCACTCATCTACTCATTCCTTTATTCACCAAATACCACGGAGGGCCTGCTGTCACTACATCTGTGTGGTATGGGTATTTTAAGAATCTGGCAGACTGTCCCTGCATTCATAGAATGAGAAAGACTTAAAAATTAATTAACAAAAATTATGCGATGTGCAATGAGGATGGGGAGTACAGAATGTTGTTATATAGCAAGGGACGTAGAGGAGCAAGAGCAAAATTTAGAAATGTCAGTGTGAACATCTGTACCAAATAATTTCACTGCATTCAATTGGAGGATGATTAGAAATCTTTTAATAAAACATTGCTAGAAAATTATGAACATATATGACTGAAACTATGTGAAATGGAAAAAAAAAGCAGAGAGGACAGAAAAAGAAAATCTTTCTCTCTCTACCAAACCTAACCATAAAGGAGAGAGAAGGAAAGGAGAAGAAATGCCAGGCTCTTAATATTTATGGACATGATTTATTTTTCCTACTCTTGATAATCTGAGGGTTTTAAATTTCCTTAGAGGTATATATTAGTTTGATAATAAAAGTAAACATGGCCAATGTTTCCAACAGCATATTTCTGTCCCTACGATATATTATACTCATGTCTACTTCTTGCTTCTTGAAGAGCATGGCTGGTTATTTCATTAGTATTTTGATATCCTGATAGACTATCAGCCCTCTGATTGAAAGGGAGAGGTGGTAAGTTACGTATCTGCTTTTGGTTTTTCTCATAACTAACAGATATTGTATTTCTGACAGAATTCATGGAAGTCTTACACCAGAACACTATAAAAATGCTCAGGCGGATGTTAGCTTCTTCTTCATTTAAAAATTAAAAAAAATAGGAAGTTAATGCATAACTTGAAATATAAGATTTATTCAGCATGGCCATTTTCCCTCAAGATAGTCTAGAGTTTTGGACCTCATGGACATTTTCCCAGGTAAGTCAATAGCCTGACTGAAAGAGTAAAGATCCGTGGTTCTAAACATTCCTGGGAGCTATGATCATTCAGGAGAAAAGGAGAACCTACTGCTTGACAGTCTTTTTCTAGAATAATTCCACTGCATAAGACCATTTCCCTTATCTAACCATGAATCAACTTGAGTGAAACACATTTCTTTTTTTTTTTTTTAACATTTTTTATTATCTCCGCTCATACAAACTTAATGGGTATACCGGTTCCCTCCCTCCCTCCACCTTCCCCCACCCCTTTGCTCACCCTCCCCTCACCCCTCTCTCCCCACCCCCCAGTGCCTCCCCTCCCCAAAATCCCCGGAGAATACTTTAATGTGCATGCCCGACTCTCCTCTGGGTCCTCCTCTCCAATGACATACAAGGATCCAGCGGCATTTCCCTGAACCCTTTCCTTTGTTCCCCTTAAGCATAGGAACACTATTTTGGCTGTCAATCCCTTGCCTCCAAGGATCTTGGTGCCTTTAGCAGATGCTAGACTTTGTGGGGTCAATAGTGTGTTGGACATTGTGCAGGGCATGTAAAGTCCAATTATGATTGCTTCGGCCCTAACTTGTGTGGAGTATCTTGCATATCATTGCTCCTCCCATCCTTGTGCTCTTACACTCTTACTGCCCCCTCTTCCGCAAATGTCCCTGAGCTTCAGGATGGGGAGAGATTGGGCTGGCCTAGTTCTATGTGGTTGATATAGAGTGTCTGAAGTTCTGGATTATGGTTTGTTGATTTTCTTTTGCAGTTTTGCTGCTCCTGCAATGCCCTTCACTCCATCCTGATGGGTGTTGGATGTCACCCCCTGGCCAGAGATAAAAAATTGTTAAACTACAGTCTTGTTATAAGAGTATATTCAAAGGTAGATGTAATAAAAGTAGGAAACCACAGTGAGGGAGGGGTCAATCATCCATTTGCAAAATGGTTACTTATTATCTGCCAGACTATATGCCCTCCCCTTCTGGTGAGATCACACCCCCTCAGTTGTAAATGATCAGGAACGAAAAGTCTGTGAACTTAACCAGATGTCTCATTGCTTACTTGCATTCCTTGATGGAGGCCTATTTTCTCTGCTGTTACATGGTTCCCTCTCTCTTTGTGAAACACATTTCTTTTTTTTATACATTTTTTATTATTATTTCCACTCATACAAACTTGATAGGTAAACCAGTTCCCTCCCTCCCTCCTCTTCCCCCGAACCTCCTGCTCCCCGTCCCCTCATCCCTCCTTCCCCATCCCCCAGTGCCTCCCCCCCCCAATTCCCAGAGAGTCCTTTACTGTGCATGCCTGACTCTCCTCTGGGCCCTCCTCTCCAATGACGTACAAGGACCCAGCGACATTTCCGTGAACTCTTTCCCGCGTTCCCCTTAAGCATAGGAACACTACTGTGGCTGTCAATTCCTTGCCTCCAAGGATCTTGGTTCCTTTAGCAGATGCTAGGCTTTGTGAGGTCAATAGTGTGTTGGACATTGCGCAGGGCATGCAAAATCCTATTATGATTGCTTCGGCCCTAACTTATGTGGAGTAACTTGCAAATCATTGCTCCTCCCATCCTTTTGCTCTTACAATCTTACCGCCCCCTCTTCCACAAATGTCCCCGAGCTTCAGGATGGGGAGAAATTAGGCTGGCCTAGTTCTAGATGGTCGATATAGAGTCTCTGAAGTTCTGGATTGTGGTTTGTTGATTTTCTTTTGCAGTTTTGCTGCTCCTGCAATGCCCTTCATTCCATCCTGAGGGCATTGTATGTCACCCCCTGGCCAGAGACAAAAAGCTGTTAAACTGGAGTCTTGTTATAAGAGCACATTCAAGGGTAGATGTAATAAAAGTAGGAAACCTCAGTGAGGGAGGGGTCAATCACCCATTTGCAAAATGGTTACTTTTTATCTGCCAGACTATATGCCCTCCCCTTCTGGTGAGATCATACCCCCTCAGATGTAAATGATCAGGAACCAACATCTGTGAACTTAACCAGGTGTCACATTACTTACTTGCAGTCCTTGATGGAGGCCTATTTGGTCTGCTGTAATATGGTCCCCTCTCTCCTTGTTTCTGGTGTGGCTCTCCAACCCCATCCCTCCTGTTCATAATCCTTGCAATTACTGTAGGTATTACATAGATTTGCCTTTGAGTGTCTCAAGGTGGGCTGGGTGGGTTTGGTACTAGGAGCCACCTATTAGGGAGTACATACGGTGCTTAATTTTCTGGGTTTGGGATACTTCACTTAATATAATTGTTTCTAATGACATCCATTTCCCAGCAAATTCCAGTAATTCATCATTTTTGATGGCTGAGTAGTACTCCATTGTATAAATGTACCACATTTTCCTTATCCACTTGTGAACTGTTGGACATTTGGGTTGATTCCATGTATTTGCTATTGTAAACAGTGCTGCTATGAACATGGTCATGCCTGTACTATTGAGGTGAACCTCTGATGCATGGGGGTTATTCCCAAAAGTGGGATATCAGGGTCATATGGCATTTCAATCTTTAATTTCTTTAAGAATCTCCAGATGGCTTGCCAGAGTGGCTGTATGAGCCTGCATTCCCACCAGCAATGTAGGAGAGTTCCCCTCTCTCCACATCCTCTCCAGCATTTGTTGTTGTTTGTATTGTGGATTTTGGCCATCCTGACCGGGGTGAGATGATATCTCAGGGAAGTTTTGATTGCATTTCCCTGATGGCTAAAGAAGTGGAACATTTTTTAAGATATTTGTTAGACATTTTAATGTCATCCCTGGTAAAGTTTCTTTTAAGTTCCAGGGCCCATTGGTTTCCTTGGTGTTTAGTTTTCTAAGTTCTTTGTGCACTCTGGACAGTAGAGCTCTATCAGATATGTGGTTAGTGAAGATTTTCTCCCATTCTGTGTGTTGTCTTTGAGCTCGTGTTACAATCTCTTTATCTGAACAGAAGCTCTTTAATTTCACAAGATCCCAACTGTTGAGAGTTGGTAGTAGTGACTGTGCCATTGGATGTCCGGTGAAACACATTTCTTAATTGTTCTTTATATGTACGTATTGTAAGATGCATAATCTTATCTTGAAACTCCACTAAAGCCATACTTTATGTGTACGTAAAGGATAAGGTAAACAGTGTCCTTTATAGTTAAAAAGCTAATATTAATATTCTATAACACATCAAATAAAATGGGATGCTTAGTGATTGAGTTTAAGAAAAGATATCATGGATGGGAATTTCCTCCCTTTTTCATTAAGGGATAAGGAATAATCCATTTGATGGTATATCTGATATAAAACAATGTCATTGTGAGTTTAAGAAATATTTGTCTAAACTTTAGTAAAATATTTATTGGCAAGCAAGCTTTTCTTGCTCTCCTAGTTATTGGACTGTGCAGATTATTCTCTGGGTCTTATTGCATCCCATTTGTTATTTCTGCCATTTTGCTTCCTAGAACAGTGTAGGAGACTTTGACACATTTCAGAGCATTACACTAAATAAATCTGTCTTGCACTTTCCACTCTGCTTTTTCTGGAATATTATAAATATTCAAATATAGACCTACATGCCGATTCAAAATAAAATTCAATATATGCAAATTCTGCATAAATTTCTTATTTATAACTTAGCAATAGTTTTGAATTTGTTATCCTATGATATAAATATAGCAAATTTGAGCTCATAGGAATTACTACTCTTTTTTTGATTAAACTGGAAGCTCTTTATTTTCACTCACAATTTAAGCTTTAGTTCTGAGTTACATTATAAGAGAATAATTTGCACCTCATTTATTCTGAATTGTCAGGAATTGCATTCTTCCACAATGTAAATGTCTGCAATGATGACTTCTTACTCAGTTTGATTTCTTTTTAAATTTTACTAGCCAAGGTGCCCTAGTGAGCCTGAGAAAAATCTGGCTTTTTCTTTTTTTTTTAATACATTTTTTATTATTATTTCAGCTCATACAAACTTAATAGGTACACCAGTTCCCTCCCTCCCTCCTCCTCCCCCCGAACCCCCTACTCTCCCTCCCCTCACCTCTCCCGCCCCATCCCCCCGTGCCTCCCGCCCCAATTCCCAGAGTCCTTTCTTGTGCATGCCTGACTCTCCTCTGGGCCCTCCTCTCTGATGATGTACAAGGACCCAGTGGCATTTCCCTGAACCCTTTCCTGTGTTCCCCTTAAGCATAGGAACACTACTGTGGCTGTCAATCCCTTGTCTCCAAGGATCTTGGTGCCTTTAGCAGATGCTAGACTTTGTGAGGTCAATAGTGTGTTGGACATTGCGCCGGGCATGCAATGTCCAATTATGATTGCTTCGGCCCTAACTTGGTGGAGTATCTTGAAAATCATTGCTCCTCCCATCCTTTTGCTCTTACACTCTTACTGCCCCCTCTTCCGCAAATGTCCCTGAGCCTCAGGATGGGGAGAGATTAGTCTGGCCTAGTTCTAGGTGGTTGATATAGAGTCTCTGAAGTTCTGGATAGTGGTTCGTTGATTTTCTTTTGCTGTTTTGTTGCTCCTGCAATGCCCTTCACTCCATCGTGATGGGCATTGTATGTCACCCCCTGGCCAGAGACAGAAAGCTGTTAAACTGGAGTCTTATTATAAGAGCACATTCAAGGGTAGATGTAATACTTATACCCGAAAGTGGAATCGCAGGGTCATATGGCATTTGGCAACGGGAGGGGTCAATCATCCATTTGAAAAATGGTTACTTTTTAATCTGCCGGACTATATGCCCTCCCTTTCTGTTGAGTTCATACCCCCTTAGTTGTAAATGATCAGGAACGAATGTCTGTGAACTTAACTAGGTGTCACATTACTTTCTTGCAGTCCTTGATGGAGGCCTATTTTCTCTACTGTAACATGGTCACTTCTCTCCTTGTTTCTGGTGTGGCCCTCCAACCCCATCCCTCCTATTCATAATCCTTGCAATTACTGTAGGTAATACATAGATTTACCTATGAGTGTCTCAAGATGGGCTGGGTGGGTTTGGTATTAGGAGCCACCTATTAGGGAGTACATACGGCGCTTAATTTTCTGGGTCTGGGATACTTCACTTAATATAATTGTTTCTAATGACAACCATTTCCCGGCAAATTCCAGTAATTCATCATTTTTGATGGCTGAGTAGTACTCCATTGTATAGATGTACCACATTTTCCTTATCCACTCGTCAACTGTTGGACATTTGGGTTGATTCCATGTCTTTGCTATTGTAAACAGTGCTGCTATGAACATGGTCGTGCTTGTGCTATTGAGGTGAACCTCTGCTGTATGGGGGGTTATACCCAAAAGTGGAATCGCAGGGTCATATTCTTGTGATGAATTTAGTCATGGTGAATCACTTGCATGCACTTTTCTACAGGATTACGAAATGTGCAGTGTATTGATTTATATCAGCTGTATTAGCTTTATATATTATTCCTTGCATTGTCTTTCTCCCATTGTTACTGGAATTTAGGGTCAGATCCCATGCTCTGAACAAGCTCTGAACTGGTCTCTGTCTCCAATATGCTAATTAAAAGGACAATAGTAAAAACCAGAGGAAGGAGATTTACTCAATGTGGTCACACTGGGGAGAAGAATAAATAAAAGGGGTCTATTGACTCCCCCTCCCAAAGCAATATTTGGTCTGTTGACATAAATTTGCAAGTTTAAATATAGGGCAAGAGATATGTACAACAAAGCAGTCATGGTCAAGGCATAATTCTGCTCATCGATTTCATACTATTCAAGTCTGTTCTACAAGCTTGTGCAAAAAGATGTCACACCTATGTGAAATCTCTGCCTGCTAGTTCTCCCCTGGTTGGCACTAGGGCTTAAGCTTTTTCCTTCCTCCTTCATGAGAGTCTGCATGGGGAAACTGAATTATTTGAGATCCACTGTTTCAGTACTCTGATAGTCAAAATGAGTGGCACCATAACTGCACTAATAAGGAAGACAAGTGTTCTGCAGAGTCACAGTTCTGATTCACTCATGGATATTCTTGGACTTCTGTTGATTTCATACAGGAATGAATGAAAGCAAACATTCTTATAAATTTGTGCAGGTATTCAACTGTGATGAGTACATGCCTAGAATCCCAACACTGAGGAGGATTACTAGGATTTTTAGGCCAGTCTGAACTGTAGAGTGAGTTTGAGTCCTACCAGGGTGATATGTAGCAGGACCTTGTCTATAAAACAATGACTACTAAGATGATCAAGATATAGCAAGGTAACACAGAGGTAATTTAAAAAGGCTTTTTCATGATGGTAGTTCATTTAGCAATTAAAAGACATAGGTTATCATAATGGATTAAGGTATAAAATTCAACTATGTACTGAAGTATTGGAATAGATGAATTACACAAACACTAATCAGAAAGAAACTGGTGCAAAATAAAATAAACTTTAAGTCAGAACCACCATTGGGGATAAACAAAATCACTGAATTAAATGTTCAACTTTTCAGATAATAAGTATAAACTTTTATACACTCCACACTGTAGTTTTGATGTAAGGAAAAGGTATGGGGCTGAGGAGATGTTTAGGGATTAAGGCTCTGCCTTTCAAGCAGAAGATCCTGGATCCCACATGGAAATGCTTGGTGGAATTGGTGACAACCTAGACTTCTGGTCCTGGAAGGGGAAATTCTTGGAAACTCCAGAGAAGAGAAAATAGGAGGTAGAGCCATCCAGGATGATTCCTGACATCACCTTTGGTGTGCACACACAGTGCCCTCTGATGCATACACAGTGCTGTCTTGTACACACACATACATACACATACACCAAAAAAGAAAAAATAATAAATTCTAGGGATAAACTATAAACCTACTGATTTGTTTTAGTAATTGAAGGGTGAAATAGATGAACAAAACTGTGTAAGGACAAATTTGAATAACACAATCAACAAACATATATCCATACACTATATCTACAGCCTTGTATCCATATTATCCACCTATACACCATATCTATTTGCCTCAGTTTTGATAAACTCAAATTTGTCTCAAGTAAATCATAGTGCTATGCATATAATCTATATAAAATACCCTAAAGTTAGTCTTGAAAAACTTGGGTAAAGAAATAATCTTATAGACCATACTGTTTGGCCATATACTGGACTTAATAATTGGATATTATCTGTCAGGCAAGAACAGGGAACTACATTGGATCATTAGTAGACTGATATATATGGAATTGTTACCATTCCTTCACTGATTAAAGGGAATGGCTTAATTCACATGTAAAAATGAAGAACTCTAGGTCCTAGACAAAGAAGTGTACTGTACAGTGATTGTTTGATCTGTGTAGCTTTGCCTAATCGTTGACAGAGATCTATTATTATTTTGGAGTATGTTCTGAGCCAAGTCCTGAACAAGGAGCATAAAATGCATTTTTTTCTCACTTAATCCATAGAACAATCCTTCAAGGTAGACACTTTAAAAATTCACCTGAAGAAGAAAAAGCAGAGAAGTGGACATGACATATATCCTGCCCAATATAAAAAAGACAATATTGGATTTAACATTTAAAACAATTTGGGATGTCTGGTCTGTCTATTATCTTTTATTGTCTACTAAATACTCAAAAAATCTCCAAAAACATTTTGTGACTGCTTCTATATAAGTGGAATGGAATCTTGAAGCTACCATATACAGATATTAGATATTAGGATCCAAGAAGTTAACAGCTTTTTTTTAAAAGCATCTTTTAAAAAAGTTTAACACAGATGATTGAGAAGGTTTAGCCACACAAGCATGATCCCTTCCACCTATGTAAAAATCCTGGCAAGGTTTGTAATAACAACACCAAAGAGGCAGAGAGAGGAAAATTCCTGGTTTGCTATTCAAATTGGTGAGCCCCGGGTTCAGTAATGGATGGTGTTTCAAAGAATAAGGTGGAGAATTATTAAAGACAAATTCCTAACATCAGCTTCTGGCCTCCATATACATATACATGTACACACGCAAATGCACATATAAGGGTGCACACACACAGGAACATATACATGTAAAAAGGTTTAATAAAAGTTGTTATTTGAAGTGAATTCTGTGGCTCATTTTTCCCTCTCTTAAGCAAAGGCTTAGATATCTAAACAATTTTAAATACTTCAAGACTGATGTATAGAAAAGAATGAGTTTTGGTAATATGTTAATCAGTTATTGTCACTGTGACAAGTAATTAAGGAAAACATTTTAAGGGAGGCTCACTGTCATTAGAGGTTTCAGCTCATGGTCCACTAGTTCCATTGTTTTCCAGGACACAGTGAAAGCAGAATGTCATGGTCAGAGGGCAGCCAGGGAGCCGAGAGACACTGAGACAGAGACAATAAGTAGGCCAAAGGCAGGGAATATCTTTCTAAGGTGTGACTATAATGACTGACTTTCTCTAACTGTATCCAACCTGGCAATAATGCCATCACAGTATGGATACATAAGGATTAATCCATCGGTTAGGTCAAAGCCCACTTGAGTCATCACTTCTTTAAAATTCCATCAGTTGACAACCAAGCTCCAACCCATGGACATTTAGGAGGCATTTTTAGATTCAATCTATAACACAAGGAAATAAAATGGAAAAGATTCTGCCAATCCAGGAACATGGGAGGTCTTTCCACCTTCTAGTGTCTTCTGTAATTTCGTTCTTTAGGGTTTTAAAGTTTTTATTGTAAAGGTCACTTACTTCCTCGGTTAGGTTTATACCAAGGTATTTCATTTTTTTTAGGGGTTATAGTAAACGGGATTGTTTCTTTCAGGGCTATTTCACTTCTTTCATTCTGAGCATATAGGAAGGCCACTGATTTTTGTACGTTTATTTTGTACCTGCCACCCTGCTGAACTTTTGTATTAGTTCCAGGAGCTTCCTGGTGGAGTTTTTGGGATCACTCAGGTATAAGATCATGTCATCTGCAAATAGAGATAACTTGACTTCTTCCTTGCCCATTTGAATCCCTTTTATCTCCCTTTCTTGTCTTATGGCCTCAGCTAACACTTCAAGTACAATATTGTATAGAAGTGGTGAGAGTGGACAGCCTTGTGTAGGACTTTGCATGACCTGCGCAATGACCAACATGTCATTGACTCCCCAAGTCTAGCATGGATCACAGGCTCTAAGATCCTTAGAGGCAAGGGATTAACAGCCACAATAGTGTTTCTATACTAAAGGGGAACACAAAAAAGAGCTCTGAGCAATGCTACTGAGTCCTTTCACCTCATCAGAGAGGAGAACCCAGAGGGAAGTTTGACATGCACACTAAAAGATGCTCCAGGAATGGGGGGGGGCACTGGGAGAAAGGGAGGGAGGGAGGGAGGGAAGGGGAAAAGGAGAGAAGGAGCAAGGGGATCCAGGAGAGGTGGAGGAAGGGAGGGGAAAGGGGTACCCATCAAATTTGTATGAGTGGAAAAAATAAATTAAGAAAAAAGAACTATACAGGTGGCACAACTTTAGTCCTAGTACTTAGGAGGTTGAGATGAAGGATTGTCAGGGCACAGGAGTTCAGGACCAGTCTAGGCAACATAAGAAAGAAACAAAACCAAAATCAAAAAGAAACTAAATTCAAGGGGGAATTCATTATTTTTCTAGTTGCAGAAAATGAAAATCTTAATTGTGGTTTAGTTTCACCCCCATGTGGACTGAAAATATTGTACATACATTGTAGAAGATTTGTAAGAAGCTACAGCACCTTGCTAACTCTGGTACACAGCTGCTGTTTCTTTAGTAATGTCAGTTGCATTGCCTTGATCAATCTTGACCTTTCTGTGTTTGCTGCTTTGGTCTGTGTAGACCCAGCCCTTTGGAAGGAGTATCATTAAGTTCAGCAGGGCAGCTCATGTAATATGGGAATAGAAGAGCCAATGAAATTACAACACTTCCTTTAAAAGTATGGAGTACTCAAAAAATGAATTTGGGCGCATATTCTCATCCCAAGTGCTCATCATGAAGATAGTAAGAATGTATTTGATTACTGAAATAAACAAGTGGACCAGGATAACTCATAGGTTTTGTTGTGGCTGTCCCTTCCATTTTAAAGAGGCAGGATCAGAAGTCTGCCATTAATGGACAAATTAGCATAGGCCTACTAGCACAATAAAATTACTGGGTTGGTATAGCTATTAGGTTGGAAGCATAGAAGAATTGTCATGCCTAGTATAATCTTCAGAAGCCAGTGTTTCCTTGTTCAGATACCTAGTAAAGAATAATTCTCATGACTGGCTGAAAGATTAACCAGTAAGCATGTCCTGATGGTTTATAAAATGTCTAAACCTATTTTCCAAACATGGTAGAGGTAAAATTATTAATTGTGTTTTGTTTGTTTTGCTGAAAATGGTTGAGTATGCTCAAAGACTGTAATTAATTACACAAAGACATTAAGGCAATGTAAAGAATATTGGGGTGAGTGATGTGTGGTTGACTATTTAAGAAAAATGCTTAAATAAAATATTAATGGATGGATAGAAATGACTTTATCTGTACATGCTACAAGATTAATGAAAGATAATTAGGCATTCTTTCTCTCTCTGCTTCCTCCTGTGTTCTCTGTCTCCTGAGGACTGTTGTGATACCAATGAACTTCATGCTTCTGCTACATGATTCCCATCATAATCCATTACATCCCCTGTTGAACTATAAGCCAAATAAATACTTCTTTCTTCCCTAGGTTGCTCAAATATGAATAGTCTCCCAGTAAAACAAATAAAAGAAAGGTAGGCACTATAGAATTTGGTACTAAGAAGTGGGGTGTGCTATGAGACAGAATTTGGTCCCAGATAGTGGAATGTACTGTGAAACTGCAAGAATTGGGTGCCAAAAATTATGGTCATTGCCATTGGAACGATTTTGTGAGTGAAATGTAGAAAACTATGGAAATCTGGGTTAGGAAAGCCATTGAGTCTTGGACACAGAGCTTAATGGGCTATTCCAGTTAGGGTCTAGAAGAGACTAAGGCTAAGAGACATCAA
The DNA here is from genome assembly GCA_023101885.1 of Typhlomys cinereus. Taxonomy (NCBI): domain Eukaryota; kingdom Metazoa; phylum Chordata; class Mammalia; order Rodentia; family Platacanthomyidae; genus Typhlomys; species Typhlomys cinereus. The sequence goes on along the minus strand of JALPQD010000355.1, from coordinate 882,385 downwards.
CAGTGAAGGCTCAGCTTATAATGGTACAGAAGAGAATAAAAACTTTTTTGGAAGCTGAACTAAAGACAATTCTAGTGATGATTTGGAGGAGAGCTTAGTCATAATTTGTCTTTGTCCTGAAAGCCTATCTGAAATTTATCAAGTTTATCAAGATAAGATAAGATAAGATAAGATAAGATAAGAAATTTTTACTTCTTTAAAGTTACCACCCAGGGAAGATTCTCTTCAATGTCTGCACAAAGAAACTGAACCAACTGTGATCCCAGGGGGTCAATCTCAACCTCTAGTTAACAGCAGAAGTTGGCAACATTGTCCAGTTGGTACTGTTTTTGGAAGTATTAAAAATGGCCAATTGAGGAAGCCACAGATTCTTTCTTCACAGTTTCAGAGAATTGCTGAGGCCAGGTAGTGTAGGGTGTGGTCAGAGGCTCTGTTAGGAGTGACCATGAGGAGCTCTTGCAGGTTGTGGAATTGAATCATATATTGCCATTGAGATTTGAAGATGTTTAGAGATGCCAGAGCCATCATGGGACATCCACAGTAAAAGGCTATATATCATAGAAGGAATTAGCTCAGAAAAGAAATGTGTGTCTGGGATCAGAAATAACAAAGCCCTTTGGAATTAAGATAATTCATAAGGAGGCTCATATGTTAGACTTGGAGATCCAGGACTTGGAATTTTCCCTACTAGTTTTGAGTCTTGTTATAGTCCAATCTTTCTGAATATGCCCCCATTCTTCCTTTTTAGAATGGAAATATTTACTCTGTACTATTACATGGTGAAAGTGACCAGCACAATTTTTAACTTTATAGGAGGTCACAGAGATCGTTTCTAGTCTTTTTTTTCTCCCACATTTTATTTTTTCCCCCAATCATACAATCTCAATAGGTACCCCTGTTCTCTCCCTCCCTCCACCCCTTCCCACCCCCTTGCACTCTCCTCCCTTTTTCCCCTTCCTTTCACCCCCTCCCTCCCTGCCTCACTCCCTTTTTCCCAAAGTGCCTCCCCTTTCTCCCTCCCATCCCCTTTAGCATCCTATTGTGTGAATGCCAAACCTCCCTATGAGTCCTCCACTCTAGTGAGGGGTAAGGACTCAGTGGCATAGTCTAGAGCCCTTTCTTGGGCTTCCCATTAGCATGGGAACTCTATTATGACTGTTAATCCCTTGCCTCTAAGGATCCTACTGCTAGTGATCCATGCTAGACTTTGGGGGGTCGTTGACATGTCAGTCATTGTTCAGGTCATGCAAAGTTCGATTATGGCTGCTGTGGCCCTAACTTATGTGGAGGATCCTGCATATCATTGGTCCTCCCCATCTTTAGGCTCTTGCAATCTTGCTGCCCCCTCTTCTGCAAGGTTCCCTGAGCTTTAGGATGGGGAGAGGTTTCTAGTCTTAAAAGAGGCTTTAGAAGTATTCGAACTTCTGTAGACTATAGGAACTTTTGAACTTGGGAAGAATGTTTGGATCATGAAATGACCATGAACCTATGAGGGCCAAGATAAGGATGCTATGGTTTGAATGTGAGTTGGCCCTCACAGGATCATGCATTCAAATCCTTAGCTAGTATTAATGTTTGGGAAGATTATGCACTTTTAAGAAGTAGAGCTTTGCTGGGGAAGATATGTCATAGGGGGTGGACCTTGGGATTTGGTAGCCAGACCCTGCTTCCCTTTATTTTCTTGTTCTTTCTGCCTCCTGATAGCTGCAATGTTAGTAACTGGCTTCTTGCTTCTACATACAGCTATGACTTCTGGAATGTGATTCTTACCATAACAAACTATTCCTTCTATAAAATCATTTGTTAAACAAGTACCCTTTCTCCCCTAAAAAAGAAAGACTAATAATTATACAAATATGACAATATGAATCTGAACTGAGATTCTTCTAAATACATTTTTGAATAAAATGATTTGTGTATGTTTTTCCTTCTGAGTGAAGGTCCAAGGTATCATTCATTATCTTTGTTTTTTTTTGTGTCTTGGAAGCAAAGCAAAAAGAGATAGATAGATAGATAGATAGATAGATAGATAGATAGATAGATAGATAGATAGATAGATGATAGAGACGATTTTAGCATTAGTATAGCATTTTGCACTCTTTGGTACTTTTTGTATTTATCACCATATGCTTGTACATTGACTACATCTCATTTATATGTTTATGAAGTTGTACACATATATGCACACACAAATAGTTAGGCAAGTGATATGTGTTTGACAATGTTGGTGACTTAATGCCAATTAGAAAGGCAAAAATAAAGTCTTGATTTTCTAATCCAATTACACCCATGCTTTTTGATTTTTGCACTTAGGAACAGAATCCATTTAAAGTTCCAGAATTTGCATACATGCAGCCTTGAGTAAGACGTCTGTTTATTCTAGATGATTTTGAAAAATTATAGGTGAGGGACTTAGGGACCTGAATGACATGAGATCCATCAGTATGAGGCAGAAATTGTATTTTTTGGTTCCAGCATTCTCTCTTGTTTTGGAAGGGGTGTGCTTTTGATATGGGGAGGGTTAAGATATATGATCCAGCTAGACTGTTTAATGGATTAGTTCAATGCAGTTCAGCTCAGCTTAGCTAAATGTGGGCATTCTGTGTTGTAAGCACCTTGCTTAATAACATTGCAGGAAAGTGGCTCATAATTCCAGAGTTCAGCTAAGTGAAATGCACAGGATTTGTATGCATAGAAGTCAGAATGTATAAGCTCCCCCTTTAAACAATTTGATTGCATTGGAATGAGTAAAATTGAGATGTGATTGATGTGTTCCATCAAAGTCAGTTTGTTTTCATTTAAAATTTTTTATTTTATTTATTTTTTATACATTTTTATTATTATTTCTGCTCATACAAACTTAATAGGTACACCAGTTCTCTCCCTCCCTCCTCCTCCCCCCGAACCCCCTGCTCCTCCTCCCCTCATCCCTACCTCCCCATCCCCTAGTGCCTCCCGTCCCCATTCCCCGAGAGTCCTTTATTTTTGACCATTCCTTTTTATTAATCAATTTCCTTTGGTAATTTTTAAATTGTCAAATTCAAAATTCCCGTTAACTGTTCTCATAGATCTTAAACTGGCCTTGGACTGACTATGTAACAAAGGATGACCTTGAACCTATGCTCTGCTGGAATTGCAGGTGTGTATCACTATCCTCAGTTTAGGCAGAACTGGGGATCTACACCAAGATTTCCTGCATGCTAGGCAAGCACTGTACCAGATGAGCTACATCTTCAGCCTAGTTTGCTTTTAGCAATGGTGATATAAGCATTATTCATTGCAGAAAGGTTATATTCTAGTGTATTGAACCTGGGTGTGCAGGTTTTCAGGTTGTGAACTTTGGCTGAGAATATGCTCGTTAAAGAATGTTGTGGAGATCATGCCTATACTGTCAGCCAAGAAGCAGCTGCCACAGAATTCAGCTCTTTTAATGCTGAGCTCTGACTCTAAGGTGCAGTATTCTTTTGGTTAACAGAGGCAGTTCTCAAAGGTAAAGACAGAAAAACTGGAGGACTACAAAGCCCAATGTGTGTATAGCTACATCATTTACATCTTTCTTATATAGCTTGATAGATTCTGATTTTAGCTTGCTGCAAGAAGCTTAAGAGAAGAAAGTAGATGTTCTCTTCAGGGAGTTAGACATATTGAATAAATGGTAGGTATTTCAGGTGACATGCCAGAAGCTTCAGTTATATCTGGGAAAGAAAAAAAGTACTGTTGAGTAAAGATGAACAATTACCTGGAAGGCTGCAACTTAATGATTCTGACTTCAACCTTGCAGATTTAGTCCTTGTCTAACCTCACTTGCATGGATAAAAAAGCTCTGGGATCTCTCAGTAAACATGTATTTGCCTCATGACCCTTGAGAGAGGCAATGGCAACAATGGCAACAAACAGTTGCAGATTTTTAGAGAGAACTTCAGAGTTAAGGCCTCTGTTGGCTTTTATGTTGAAATTCTGGGGTACCATAACTCCATTGGAATGAGAACTGGTTTAGTCCCTTCTGCTTGTCAGCGTAATTCCCTTGAGACTCATCTAAACCATTGCATGGAGCCATAACTCATTTTTTTCCTGAGGAACCATGATAAGGATGAACTGATATTTAATTCTCCCACACCCACTGAAGAACATCTGGGCCCATTCCAGAATGAATGAAATCACTGCGATCATTCATCTTTCTTTTTTTTATTTATTCAATTGTGCGTGTGTGTGTGTGTGTGTGTGTGTGTGTGTGTGTGTGTGTGTGTGTGCACGCGTGTGTGTAGAGCCAAGGGCGAATTCGGGAACCACCATGGACCACCTCCACCTCCTCCTGGTTTACTCTGTCCCGGGATTCACAGGCTCCGCCCTACCAGGACCAGAAATGCAGGCCGCCCCTGCTTCCACCCGGCATCTATATGTGGGGTCTAAGATCTGAACTCAGTACCCTCTGCCTGCAAGGCAGTGGCTTTAACCCCTGAGCCACCTCTCCAGCTCCATGAATCATATACTTTTAATGTCAAGTCCATAAGAATTTCTTTGCCTGTCCCTATATCTAGAGTGTTTGTCTTAGGAAGTTTTTCTCTAAAACTTTTATAGTTTTCAACTTTTCCAACCAAGAGTGTGATGTATTTTTAAATTATTTACTTTAGGTACATTTTATATTCACAATATCTTATGTTTTAACCATTCAATAGTTTTGAATATATTCACATTGTTATGAATATAGCTACATTGTTTGACAAGTTCTACAACATTTTCATCACTTAAGAGGGAAAGAAAGCCATATTCATTAGCCCTTAGGGCTCATTCTTCTCTACCCACAACACCTGGAAGTCACCAACATGCCTTCTGTCTCTCATTTTGCTTATTCCAGAATTTTCCTTTGTCTTGGGTCAACTATATTGATTGTTTGTATTTGGTTTCTTTTACTTAATATACTGCTTTTTAGGTTTATGGATGTTGTAGAATTCCTTCATTAACTTTTGTGGCCAAATAATACTTTAATACGTGGATATATCACTTTATTTTTACAGTTCATATCCATTTAGCTTCCATTGAAATTTATGAACATTTACATATAAGTTTTGTTCATACACGTTTTCAATAGTCTTCAGTATAGGTTTGAGTAGAATTGCTGGGTCATTGGATGAATCAACTTCTGATCTTTCAGAAACTGTGAGATTATTTTCTGATGCAGATGCATGATTTAACATTTCTACTAGCAGCCCATGAGGTTCCTCACTTTTTCTGAACTCTCAGTATTTACTACTTGATTTTAACTGTAGCAAAATTCCTGTAACTTAAAATTTATCATTAGCTGCGTTTAATATGTTCATTTCTTTGAAACCGTTACCACTAAATTAACTGGTCATAGAATAAGTTCATTCTTCCTACCATTAAATACTCACTCACTCACTCACTCACTCGCTCACTCGCTTCACTCCCCTCCCTGTACAGGTCCTAACTGACTTTCTGTTTCTCTGCATTTGCCAACTCTAATATTTCCTACAGATTCCAAAACATAATGTATGTTCACTCTCGGCTGACTTCTTTCACTTTATGTGATGCTTTCAGGGTTCATCTGTCTCACAGTGTTCTTTTTTTGTTATTGTAGTTGCTTTATGGGTGTGCAATAATGATTTATTGTGTTCGTTTTGCAGAATTATATTAGCATATATTAATTGTACAAAATAGTGGGCTTCATTATAATATTTTATTCATATACATAGGTTATTCTTATTGTATTTAACCCTCCATTTTCCACTTTTGATTTTCATTTTCTTGATGACTGATGATGGCGAACATCTTCTCATGTTCTCTCTGCTCATGGTCCATTCATTTATCAGGAGAAATGTCTATTCATGTTTTGTTACATTTTCCACTGTATTTTGCTTTTCCTTTTTAGTACTGAATCATATATTCTAGATTCAAATTCACTATAACCTTATTTAAAAGTGGCAACTTGCATGCTTTTCATATATTTCCTATGATTTAGTTGCTATTTTACTTCATTGAAGATATTCATTGAAGTATAAATGTATTAAATTTTGATAAAATCCCATTTAGCTGCTTTTGTCTGTTATGACTTCTTTGTCCCACTCAAGATTATACTAATGTACTCCTATGTCTTCTCCTAAGAATTTTATAGCTTTAACAAAAAAAGCATATGGTTAACTTTGAGTGGTGTTTTGTATAGGAAAGGAGCCCATTGTATTATTTTCTATGTGGTTATAAGTTCTCTTCACATCATTTGCTGAATAGATATTTGTTTTGAATTGCCTTTGTAACTTTGTGAAAGTCAATTCACCAATGGAGCATAGACTTATTTATGGAATTTTATTAATCTGTATAGCTGTCTGTATGGGAGCACCACACAGTATTGATTGATACTACTACATTGTAGTTCATTTTAAATTCAGGGAGTGTAAGATGACCATTTTTTTCTTTACATTGTTTTAGATATTCTGGGTACTTGGAATTTCAGTATGAATTTTAGGAACAGCTTCTCTTTTGCCTGCAAAGCACCTCACTGAGATTTTTGTTAGAGATTGTGTTGAATCTGTTTATCAATTTAGTATGAGTGCCCTAATAACAGTATAAAATTTTCTAATTTATGAACATAGGTTGCCTTTACATTTGTGTCAGTGCTCCTTTGAAGATTATAGATAGTAAATTTTATACTTTAAAAATATATTATAAATACTTTTTGTTGCTACTTTTGGTTTTTTTTTTTTTGGTTTTGTTTTTGAAACAGGGTTATCTAGCTCAGGTTGACATTGAACTTCTTGTGCAGTGGAGGATGACGTGTGTGTGCATGTGTATGTGCGTGCGTGTGTGTGTGTGTCAGAGGCACTGTGTATTTCAGTGAAGGCCCAAGGATGATGACTTTGCGAATCATTCCGGATTGTTCTACTTATTTGTGTTGCTCTGAGGTTTCCCAGGCTCAGCCTTCCAGGGCCGGAAGTCGTTACCAACATTTCTTCCTGACTTTTTTATGTGAGATCTGGGATATGAACTTAGGTCCTTCTACTTGCGAGACAGAAGCTTAACTCCTGAGCCATGTCTGTAGTCCCTGCACTATACCTCCTTTGTGCTGCTATTATAGAGATGTATCACCATGCAGCGTTTATGAGGTGCTGAGGATGAAACCCAGGGCCTTGAGCATGCTAAGCAAGCACTCTAGCAAATTAAACGCATCTGCAATCCTCAAATTTCTTCCTCAATATCATCTTTGGATTGTTCAATGCCACTGTTCTGAAAGACAGTTGATTTTTAAAAATTAATTGTCGTGTGCCGCAACTCTGTGAACTCATTTGTAATTTTTTGCTCTTTTTCAGTAAGTAGGTTTTGGAGTTTGTCAAATGATTTTTTCTCCATCTATTAATGTAACTGTGTCTTTTACTATTCATTCATTCATTCAGTATGATGTTTAACATAAAATGTTCCTTGGTTTTTAAATTACCCTACCTTACCAGCTGGCTAAGGTACAGAATCCTTATTCTTTATTATTGTGGTTTTTGAATATTTACCTAGCTGGCTTAGTAAGAGATATTATCTGGTCGTTTTATGGTGATGCCTTTGGTTTGGATATTAGGGTAATGCTAGTTTTATAGAAAAATAGGAAATTAGAAATGCTTTCTCATTTGTGAGTGAGTTTGTAAAGTTTGGTATTAATTCAAAGCTTTTAGAAGAATTCACTCGAAAGACCATGTATACTATGCCTAGGCTTTTCCTTGAGATAAACTTTTAAACTATTCAATCACTTTACTGCTTATAGTTCACTTCATATATTCTTTTCTTTTTAAATTAATGTTGTTTTTGTCTTTTCAGTTTCTTTTTCATTCTGAGTTGCCTAGTTTGTTGGCATGTACTCACTCATACCCTATAAACCAGCTTACTACTTAAAGATAGTATTCATATTCCCTCTTTCACTCCTGATTTTAGAGATTGGCATGTGCTTCAGTTTTTGTCAAGAATTCAATTGCCATGAAGCCAAATCTAAATAAATTTTTATACATTTTTTATTATTTCCACTCATACAAACTTAATAGGTAGACCAGTTCCCTCCCTCCCTCCTCCTCCCCCCAGCTCCGTGCTCCCCCTCTCCACCCTCCCCATCCCCCAGTGCCTCCCCCCAATTCCCAGAGAGTCTTTTATTGTGTATGCCTGACTCTCCTCTGGGTCCTCCTCTCCGAAGACGTACAAGGACCCAGTGGCATTTCCCTGAATCCTTTCTCGTGTTCCCCTTAAGCATAGGAACACTACTGTGGCTGTCAATCCCTTGCCTCCAAGGATCTTGGTGCCTTTAGCAGATGCTAGACTTTGTGAGGTCAATAGTGTGTTGGACATTGCGCAGGACATGCAAAGTCCTATTATGATTGCTTCGGCCCTAACTAGTGTGGAGAATCTTGCAAATCATTGCTCTTCCCATCCTTTTGCTTTTACAATCTTACCGCCCCCTCTTCTGCAAATGTACCTGAGCTTCAGGATGGGGAGAGATTAGGCTGGCCTAGTTCTATGTGGTTGATATAGAGTCTCTGAAGTTCTGGATTGTAGTTTGTTGCCAATCTAAATAAATTTTTCTCAAATTTGCTTATCTTTTTCAAAGAACCAATTTTTTATTCAAGTGATTGTTATCTACTTTCCTCAACTCTCACTTCTTACTATAATCTAATAATATTTCTTTCCTTTTTAGTCTTAGAGTGACCATCCTTTTCAAGTATCCTTTGCTGTTAAATTATGTTAATGATTTCAGACACAATTATGTTAACATTTCAGCTAAAATCTTCTGTAGCTGGATCCAATAACTTTTGGCATGTTTTGTCTAATACTCAGTTATCTCAAAAAAGTTTCTAGTTTCCTTGTGATTTTTTTCTTTGACCCACTGGTTATTTTTGAGTATGATGTTTAATTTTTACATATTTGTGAATTTGTGTATGTGATTAATAATTGTTGGCATATACATATTATGTATATAAATATATACATGTACATATATTATATGTAAAGCATAGACATGTGTTTGTGGCAGAACATATGGTCTAGCTTAGAGAATGTTCTTATGTACTGAAAAATGCTGCAAATTCTGTTCTTTTTTCTGAAATGTTCTATTGGTGTTTGTTTAGTCTTATTGGCTTATTATGCCAACTGCTGTTTCCTTGATCTTTTTCCAGTTGTTCCATCCATTATGAAAATTACAGAGCGAGATCTACAATTTTCAACTGTTACTGAATTATTTATTTCTCTTTTTAATTCTATCAGTTTAGCTTCATTTTCTTAACTGTATACACACACATGCACACACACATACATTATGCTATATTTTCTTTTCATTATTTTTTATATCATTGAGAAAAATCTTCCACTATTGCTAGTATTTTAAAAATCTGACTTCTTATGTTAAAATAATTCCATAATTCCTGTTCCCTGTTTCCAAAATATGTTTTCATTTTCTTAAACTACTGTATTTTAATATAATGTTTGTTTTAGGAAAGTAAAAATGTTTTGTTTTTCAGATTTTCTTCTTTTAAATTCATACTGGCAGGATGTGATTTTTGTTTGTTTTTATCAATTCATATACAACACCATTATTAATAAAACTTGAACAACAGTGATCGTCTTGTTTTTGTCTTCTATTATGTCTCAATCCTTCCTTCCTTCCTTCCTTCCTTCCTTCCTTCCTTCCTTCCTTCCTTCCTTCCTTCCTTCCTTCCTTCCTTCCTTCCTTCCTTCCTTCCTTCCTTTCTTCCTCTCTCCTCTCCCTCCCTTTCTCTCATTTCCTTCCTCCCTCCCTCTCATTCCCTCCCTCCCTCTCATTTCCTCCCTCTCTCCCTCTCATTTCCTCCCTCCCTCCCTCTCATTCCCTCCCTTCCTCCCTCTTTCCCTCCTCATTTTCTCCCTTCCTCTTTCCCTCCCTCCCTCTCTCCCTCTTTTCCTCTCTCCCTTCCTTCCTTTCTTCTCTCTCTCTGTTTTTCTTGCTTCAAGTGCATATTTTCTAGCGTGACTTTTTTTGGACTAGATGTTGCATATTCATGCTTAGACACACACTATACATCAAAGCCATATCCAGAGCTTGTCAGTGTAACATTTTAATTTGTGAAATGTTTTTTACTATTGTTATTTTTACAGTATATGCTCTAGGGTTTAAACGTTCCCTATTAATCTATCAGATTCAGGGGCTGGGGCGTAGATCCATGGAAAAACACTTGTATAGCATGCACAAGACCCTGGAATTTCTGCCTAGCACCACCATACATATACCCCAAAGAGTATACCTTATATTTACAATAACTTAGTTATAGATTGACTAAAAGTGTCTCTCTAGAATCTTGAACTATATTGCTTATTTACTCTTTTCATGCCGTTACTGCTTTAAATTTACAACTATAAATTTTACAGCTGGCAATATATTGTTATATTTACTGATTTTTTTTGGTGTACTGGATTGAATTTAGAGTCTGGTGCATATATAACATGCTCTACCACTGAAAAACATTTCTAGCCCTGGTGTAATTATTATTAGATGAAAATTCAGGTCTCTCAAAGAACAAAGAAAGTTCAGTGGATAATTTAAAGCCAGTTATGTCCCAGTACTGCTTACTTTTGTTGATTTCTTTAAATTTGTCTAATCATACTGTGTTTCCTTGTTCCAGTATAGCTTGATTCACCTACTTTCTTCTGTTATAATCAAATATATTCAATGTCTATATATTATAGGTCCAAAAATATCATTATAAGTATACTAACTTCTAATTGCTCTTAAAATTTGTTAAGAGAAAGAAAGAAGAAATATCCTTTTCTAAAATTTAGCTGTCATTTTTGGACAGAATTTAATTTGAAGTTCTATTGTCACCTGACTTTTTTTTTTCACCTTGAGGACTTTATTTTTTTTTTTCCTTAAAATGTAGAATTATGATCATGGAATTAATTCACTCCAGTTTTGTCAACGTGTTTCTAAAATATTTTATTTATACATTTATTTATTTATTTATTTATATTGTTGCGAGTGAGAGCAAGAGAGAGCGAGAGCGAGCGAGCAAGCGAGCGAGAGAGAGAGAGAGAGAGAGAGAGAGAGAGAAACAGGTGCGTGGTTGGAAGTCAGGACAACTTTCAGAAGTCAGTTTTCGCCTTCTACCATGTAGACTCCAGGGACGGTTGCCAGATTTCTAAGCAGGCACCTTTACCACGTTGCTGGTTCTTTCAATGTCCTTATATCATTTGAAAGATACCTTTGCTGTATATATGGCTTTAGGGTAATAATTCATATTCACTAAGCAGTGTGTATATGTGCTCTCACTGGTCTCTGTATGTATGATGAAAACTACGCGGTTAATGTTACTGAGGTTTTGTGGGTGTTAGGAATTTACTCGCAGTTTTCATGGTTTTCTCCTTGATTTTTTGTCTTCTGACATTGTGTAATATTGTTTATGTTTTTGTGAGGCTCTCTTAAGTTAGCCTACTTGGACTTCATTGAGTTATATGGATAAACTGACATGACTTCTTCAGATTGGAAAAGCCTCAAGCCACTTGTTCTTTGAATACGTTTCTGATTGTTTCTCATTCTGCTACTCTGTATTATGTGCATGTTGGTGTGTTTACCACGAGTCATTTTTCTCTGAGGTTCTGTTCATTTCTGAAATATTTTTATCTGGGTTTTCAAATTGATATCTATGGAAATGTCTTAAGTTTTGCTAATTATTCATTCTTTCAGCTCAAGTCTTCTACTGAGCTTTGTAGTACCTTTTTTTTCATTTAAACCACTGTTTTTTTTTTTTTCCCCCGCTTCAGAGTGGAGTTTGTTTCCTTTCTATATATAATCTCTATTATTGTTCTTTATTCTGTGAGACAATGGTAGTGTGCCTTTATTGATGTAAGTCTCTGCTTTGCTCATTATTTCTGGCAAAGTAACGTGGTTCTCTCATGTACCTTCTTGACTGCTTGCCATCAAATTTCCCTTTTATGTTTTTTAGAGAATATGTGTGTACTTGAACTTATGCTTATGCTATCAGAAAAAGGCGCTTCCTTCAGGCAGTGCTTTGGAGTGCTCGTTTTATTTTATTTTTCTATTTTTACAAGCATATTGAGTACTTATCCCTGCTTCCCTCCACGCTCCTTCCCTCCCATCCCTTCATCAATCCCTCAGCTCCCTCCCATCCTTCTTCCTGTGTTCTTCTATGGATCCCAAGGTTCCCTTGGCTTGTCTACTTTTGTGGGGGGTTCAGACCTCTGTGGCATACCAAGTTACCTCTCTTTGGGCCACCCCACTGATAGGAACATTTCCCTTCACTCATCCAGCTTTAGTCCCCAAGGTTTCCATTGTATGCTTTTATCTTTCTTGAATTCCTAGGTAGTGTATGGGGACATGTTGCTATGTCAGTCATGCAGGTCTGGGAAAGACAAGTCTCACTGTAGTGAGTTCCTAGATGTGCAGCCCTGCCTTAAATGGAATATCTCGTCCAATGGTTAACCTTCCCATCTTTAGGTTCTTACAATCTTACCGTCCCCTCTTCTGTGAAGTTCCCAAAGCCTTAGGATGGGAATAAATTAGGTTGGCCTGATTCTGGATCATCCTTGATGAGACAGTGGTACTCTGCATTATGACTGGCCATTGCTGTCCATTTTACTGCTCTTCTACTTCCCTAGGTTGCATCCTGTCAGGATGTTGAGATCATCTACCTCTGTTAAAGAAGACTTCTAGGCTGAGTGTAAAGTGTTCTTCCAATCTATGGGTATAATAACAGCTATTTACAGAGCAGTTTGGTGTACTGTCTTCCTACCTATAGGTTCATTGGCTGTTAGAATGGAACACTGGCTGTTGGAATGTGTTCCATTATGGTCTTGAGTTCAATAAGAAAAAGATGTTGGTTGTCTCCTTGATACTCATGGCTGGAATGCTCTGTTTCTATGATCCATATTTTTCCCAATTTTCAGCCTATGAGCCATTGCTGGGGAGTTAAGAGGTGAGGCTAGTAGCCTGCATGCATCAGGTCTACACTTGTTTTTAAAGGATACACAGAAGGAATCAGGATATTCTGTTCTTAGTTTGCCTCTCCTAATATGCAACCTTTTCATTAGTAGTGAGCTGGGATGAAGATGACTCTAAACTCAGTGCACTTGCCTTGCTGTTGTCTGAGGTAGTCTTTGAGCTCTAACTTCTAGGAGCTGCTGGTGGATTCTCCATCTTCTTTTTTGTATCAACTGTTTGGCTCTGAAGAGACAGAGGAAAGAGATCATGGTTTAAGCACCACACATGCTATGAATTCTTCCTCTTTTTAACAAAGTTTCTCTTCTGCTATAATCTTTAAGCATATGTTTGCTGATTTTTATAGTATTGAGAAAGGAGTTCAGGGCCTTGTGTGTTCTAGGTAAGTGCTCTACCATTAAGCTACATTAACAGTTTTGAATGCTGGTTTTATTTTGAATTTCATAATGTGAATGCTTCACTGGCAAGCAGGTCTACCATTGTGAAAGTGGAACTCTTGCAACTGGGTGTTGGAGTTTCTTTTGTTAAAATTAGTTGATATTTTATGTTTACATTTTAGTTGTTAGTTCTTTGACAATTTCATGCATGTATATAGTGCATTCTGACTATTGTTACCCCACTGTCTCTTATCTGTCTCCCTTACCAATCAATCCTCCTCTTCCTTACAATTCTCTTTCCCATATTCATGGCTTTCGGTTTAGGTTTGTGGCCCATTGAGCTTAACCAGAGCCACTGTGTGATCATTGGACTGGAATTCTCCATTGATTTCTGGTACTCTTTCATCTGTGCCTGATTGTTGATGGGACCTATTCTTGTACAGACCCTTTGAGGCATCTTTCTGTGAGGTCATGATTGTAGTGAATGTGTCTTGCCCAGAAAATGATGTTTTGTAGGTCTTTGACATATTGTTTTAATGAGTGTTTTAAAATCTCTCACCATAATTCCACCATCTGCTTTTCCTTGATGCCAGAATTCATAGATTATCTTCGCTTATTTAAGTTACTGTTCTCTTGGTTCTAGTCATATGGGTGACTTTTGGTTGGATCTGGAGCATATTGTGCATTGCTTCAGGAACTTTGCTTCATTTTTTAAATTTTTTTCATTATTTCTTATTTATTCAATTGTGTGTGTGTGTGCGGTGTGTGTGTAGAACCACGGGTGAATTCGGGAACCACCATGGACGCCTCCACCACCTCCTTGTTTACTCTGCCCTGGGATTCACAGGCTCCGCCCTACCAGGTCAGGAAACGCAGGCCGCCCCCGCTTCCGCCTGGCGTCTATACGTGGGGTCTAGGATCACGAACTCAGGACCCTCCGCCTGCAAGGCAGAGGCTTAACCCCTGAACCACCTCTCCAGCCCCAACTTTGCTTCATTTTAACAAGCAAACTCTGCTTAGGTTTGGCACGTAGGTTTTGGTCTCCTTTTTCTTTGGCTGTGGTTCTATTGGGAGTATAATGTCCATAACCTTTGTGGTATTAATGTTGGTCTACGCAGTTGATCTGGTATTAATGGATTGTTATTGGTCTCAGCTGGTCAAGGGCTTTTCCCAAGCCAGAACTCTGGAGGTGTCTTGGTGAGTGAGAGATGTGTTGAGATCTCTTCACCAGTACTTTCTGGACTAATGTGTCTGGGCTAGGGAGTGGACTTGAGGGCTAAGAAATCTCTTAGACCTAATTGCTTGTCTCTTTCTGTGGCTTGGCTGTCTCTTCCTGAGACTCTAGTTAAGAGAAGAGTGTGTCCAGCCCCTAGGGACAGAGAGGCTTCCAGGAGTGGACTACTCGCCATGATTAGGGCATCTTTTCTAGTTCTGTCCACTGGTCTGGTGTCTCTGGGAAAAGAGGAGTCTTGGGATTTCAAGGGTAAAAAGACCTCCTATACCCATCTACTTGCTACAATTGGGTCCTCTTTTCAAGCTCCATTTGCCTTCTCTTTCTCTGGATGCACAAAGACACATTCTTTCAAGAACAAAGAAGCAACCTATCATTGGATACAGCTGGGTTTCTTTCACATATTTGTTGCACCCACCTACCTCAGTATCTCTTGATGGAAAATGGGAGTCTGGCTCATTGGGAAACGAGAGTGCTTCTCCTAGCTCTTCCAAACATTATCTTCTTTTTAGAGAGGTAAGGCTTGCATGATGTTTAAGATTCCCATTTGATCTGGAGGACAAATCATACTACTTCGACTGGTTTTTTTTTTTTAATTTTTTCAAAATGGGAGCTGGGAAACACAAAGCCTGGTTGCTCTTCCTAGGTTGGATGGTTAAAAAAAAAAAGCAAGGTACTTTGCCCTTGTGTTGTTGTTCATGTCCTGGTAGCTCAAACAGCTTCTCATTTTCTTATTGTTTTTATTCAGCCTCTGTTATCTCTCTAGCCATTTACCTCCAGGGATCTCTCTTGTGTTTATTTAGGAAGAGAAGAGACAAACTTGAGCACATCATTTTGTCCATGCAGGTAATTTATACATTCATCATGTGTGGGTGTGTTTTCAATTCCATGCAACCAATGGCCAAGAATAAAGTCTTGAGTCATATATTAGTAATAACGATGTGTTTAATTGTTTAAACAATGGCAAATTTGTTCTTTAAGTCACTATGCCATTTAATGCTATGTATGTCTTCTCCAGTATTAGCTGTGTCCCTAAAATTTTGATGTTTTATTTTAATATTCTTTTAGCTCTGTGTAGTTTGTGATTTGTTTTGAGATTCCTTTTTGACCTGTTAATAATTTAGTTGAATACTTGAACACAATCTTGCTATGGTTGAGAGGTGGTGCTTACACCTCGTTGAGTAAATGTTGGTTGGGCCTTGTGGGTTTGTTGGCACTGTAGAATATTTGTATACCCTTGTTGATTTTATATCTAATTTTCCTTTATTATTGGATAAAAGTATGTTGTAGTCTGCAATTATGACTGTTTGTTTTTCATTTCAGGTCTCCACATTTCACTTCATATACTTTTCAATTCTTGGTTACGTCAACCTTTTATCTTTTTATAATGTTCCCCTTTTTCTTGAAATTTTCCTGCTTCAAAGACTACTATGTCTAATTTATATATCTCCACAGCTTTCAGTTTGATCGCTGTTTGCATAGTATATCTTTCTGTCTTATGGGGCCTTCCTAATCAGTTTTAGATATTTAAATCATCTTTTAAAACCTTGTAATTAAATGGAGGGATAAAAAGAAACATGCCTAAAACTAGAATTCTAGTTCACCTATTTCTGTTTGCCTGAATGATTTAGCTTGACTGTTTAAGCCTCTGAGGCTCTTGCACAAACCTAATTTTAGTTCAATAATCTCATGTTACCAAGTCAACTTCTCAGTACATCAAAGGCTGTAGTGGCTCCATTTTCTTTATTTCCAAGGATCAAATGTTTTTAACTAAATTTAGAGTCTGGGGAAATAACTCATACATATAGTGCTTACATAGCATGTGGAAGATTTTAGGTTTCATCCCTAGCACTACAAAATAATAATAGTAATCATAACAATGATAATAATTTTTGTCCATTTTCATGTATATGTCTGTATGAGTACATGTATATTTACAGGTTTATGGGGAGGTGCACATGTGTATGTGCACATGTGTACATACGCATATAGGGACACCACGATGATACTAGGAATCATCTTTGATAGTCCTTCCATTTTATTCTTTTGGGTCTCTAATTAAACCCAGAGCACACCTATATGACTAGTCTGACTAGCAAACTTGGGCTGGAAATTTCCAGTCTTTGTCTTCTGAGGCTGGAACTACATCCATTCAGCATTTTATGTTGAATCTGAATATCTGAACTGCAGACCTTTTGCTTGTGTGGCTGGTGGCACATGGTTTAACCGCTGAGCCATCTACCCAGATGTATTTTTTTAGCCAGTTCTTATATAGTTCAGTTTGCCTCAAACTTGATCTGTAGCTGAGATTGATCTTGAAATGATTGTCCTGCCTTAGCCTCATGAGTTCTGGCATTACAGCCACCATGTCAGGTTTAGGTTTATTTTCTGCAAGTACATAAAACATACAATTAATGTCTATAGGCTATCATGTCATGTTTTAGTACATGCATGTATTGCATGATTTTTAAATTAGACTAAATGTCATATCTGTCACAGCTGTTTATTCTTTCTTTTTGGTGAAAAATTCAAACTCCTTTTCCCCTCACCTTTTTTGAAATGTACAGTATGTAATAGTTATCTACAATCACCCTGCCATGCAGTAGCACACCAGAACTTTTTAATTCTGTCTAAGTATAACAGTAAATATTAATCAACCTCTTCTTTATTTTCTTTCCTCCTCTCTCCCCAGCTCCTGGCAATTACCGTTCCACTTTCAGCTTCAGTGATGTTACATTTAATCTCTGATATATGAGTACTTGTCTTAACACAAAAATCTCTAATTCTACCCATGTGGTCACAAATGATATGATTTCATTCCTTTTTTAATGGATGGATTCTTTATCCATTTGTTAGTTGATAGGCACTTTGTTGATTCGATATTTTGTTAATTGTGAATAGTGCTTCAATGAATGTAGAAATGCAGAGGGTATCTTTAATATACTGATTTCATATTTTTTGGATTTATACCTTTACCAGGTTTTTTTTTAGTTCAGAGAGTTGAGATAATGCATATTTTGGAAATTTCTGCCTGCTACCACAATGTGAGCAGAAAGAATTCAGTATACAGTACATTGACATAGACATAGTATCATGGTCTGCTTTGACTCAATTGAGATATTTCTTTCTTTTTTTTAATTAATACATTTTATTATTATTTCAGCTCATACAAACTTAATAGGTACACCAGTTCCCTCCCTCCCTCCTCCTCCCCCTGAACCCCCTGTTCCTCCTCCCCACCCCCCTCCGTTCCCATCCCCCAGTGCCTCCCGCCCCAATTCCCAGAGAGTCCTTTCTTGTGCATGCCTGATTTTCCTCTGGGCCCTCCTCTCCGATAACGTACAAGGACCCAGTGATCTTTCCCTGAACCCTTTCCCGTGTTCCCCTTAGGTATAGGAACACTGCTGTGGCTGCCAATCCCTTGCCTCCAAAGATCTTGGTGCCTTTAGCAGATGCTAGACTTTGTGGGGTCAATAGTGTGTTGGACAATGCACAGGGTATGTAAAGTCCAATTATGATTGCTTCAGCCCTAACTTGTATGGAGTAACTTACATATCCTTGCTCCTCCCATCCTTTTGCTCTTACACTCTTACCGCCCCCTCTTCCGCAAATTTCCCTGAGCTTCAGGATGGGGAGAGATTAAGCTGGCCTAGTTCTAGGTGGTTGATATAGAGTCTCTGAAGTTCTGGATTGTGGTTTGTTGATTTTCTTTTGCAGTTTTGCTCCTCCTGCAATGCCCTTCACTCCATCCTGGTGGGCATTGTATGTTACCCCCGGCCAGAGACAAAAAGCTGTTAAACTAGAGTCTTGTGATAAAAGCACATTCAAAGGTAGATGTAATAAAAGTGGGAAACCACAGTGAGGGAGGGGTCTATCACCAATTTGCACAACGGTTACTTTTATCTGCCAGACTATATGCCCTCCTCTTCTGGTGAGATCATACCCCCTCAGTAGTAAATGATCAGGAACAAAAGTCTGTGAACTTAATCATATGTCTCATTACTTATTTGAGTCCTTGATGGAGGCCTATTTTCTCTGCTGTAACATGGTCCCTTCTCTCCTTGTTTCTGGTGTGGCCCTCCTACCCCATCCCACCTGTTCATAATCCTTGCAATTACTGTCTCTAGGTGGGCTGGGTGGGTTTGGTACTAGGAGCCACCTATTAGGGAGTACATACGGCGCTTAATTTTCTGGGTCTGGGATACTTCACTTAATATAATTCTTTCTAATGACATCCATTTCTCGGCAAATTCCAGTAATTCATCATTTTTGATGGCTGAGTAGTACTCCATTGTATAGATGTACCACAGTTTCCTTATCCACTCGTCAACTGTTGGACATTTGGGTTGATTCCACGACTTTGCTATTGTAAACAGTGCTGCTATGAACATGGTCGTGCTTGTGCTATCGAGGTGAACCTCTGCTGTATGGGGGTTATTCCCAAAAGTGGAATCTCGGGGTCATATGGCATTTCAATCTTTAATTTTTTTAAGAATCTCCAGACGGCTCACCAGAGTGGCTGTATGAGCCTGCATTCCCACCAGCAATGTAGGAGAGTTCCCCTCTCTCCACATCCTCTCCAACATTTGTTGTTGTTTGTATTGTGGATTTTTGCCATCCTGACCGGGGTGAGATGATATCTCAGGGAAGTTTTGATTTGCATTTCCCTGATGGCTAAGGAAGTGGAGCATTTTTTAAGATATTTGTTAGACATTTTAATTTCATCCCTGGTAAAGTTTCTTTTAAGTTCCAGGGCCCATTTTTTAATTGGGCCATTGGTTTCCTTGGTGTTTAGTTTTCTAAGTTCTTTGTGCACTCTGGACAGTAGAGCTCTATCAGATATGTGGTTAGTGAAGATTTTCTCCTATTCTGTGGGTTGCATTTGAGCTCGTGTTACAATCTCTTTATCTGAACAGAAGCTCTTTAATTTCACCAGATCCCAACTGTTGAGAGTTGGTAGCAGTGACTATGCCATTGGATGTCTGTTTAGGAACTGTCGGCCTAGCCCAATCAGCTCGAGGGAGTTCCCTATCCTTTCAACAATGGTTTTTATAGTCTCTGGCCTTATATCAAGGTCTTTGATCCATTTGGAATTAAGTCTTGTACATGGTGACACGTACGGGTCCAGCTTTAATCTTCTGCATGTGGAGATCCAGTTTTGCCAGTACCATTTATTGAAAATGCTGTTCTTTTTCCATTGGATTCTTTGGGCCCCTTTGTCAAAGACCAAATGGCTGTAATTTTGTGGGCTTATATCTGGGTCTTCAATCCTTATCCATTGATCTGTGTGTCTATTTTGGAGCCAGTACCAGGCTGTCTTTATAACTAGGTTTGGTATGGCAATACCTCCAGCAGTGTTTTTGTTACTCAGGATTGTTTTTGCTATCCTGGGTCTTTTGTGCCTCCATATGAACTTTGAGATTATTTGGTCAACTTCTTTAAAGAATTGCTTTGGGATTTTGATTGGTATAGCATTGAGTCTGTATATTGTTTTTGGTAGGATGGTCATTTTTACGATGTTGATTCTGCCAATCCAGGAACAAGGGAGGTCTTTCCACCTTCGGGTGTCTTCTGCTATTTCTTTCTTTAGGGTTTTAAAGTTTTCGTTGTAAAGGTCTTTTACCTCCTTGGTTAGGTTTATACCAAGGTATTTCATTTTTTTAGGGGCTATAGTAAATGGGATTGTTTCTCTCAAGGCTTTTTCACTTCTTTCATTTTGGGCATATAGGATTTTTGCACATTTATTTTGTATCCTGCCACCCTGCTGAACTTCTCAATTAGTTCCAGGAGCTTCCTGGTGGAGTTTTTGGGATCACTCAGGTATAATATCATGTCATCTGCAAATAGGGATAGCTTGACTTCTTCCTTGCCGATTTGAATCCCTCTTATGTCCCTTTCTTGTCTTATGGCTTCAGCTAAGACTTCAAGTACAATATTGAATAGAAGTGGTGAGAGTGGACAGCCTTGTTTAGTTCCTGATCGAAGTGGGAATGCTTCCAATTGTTCCCCATTGAGCATAATCCTTGCTGTGGGCTTGTTGTATACAGCTTTTATTATATTGATAAAGGTTCCTTCCATTCCTACTTTCTCTAGCGTTTTGATCATACAAGGCTGTTGGATCTTGTCAAAAGCTTTTTCTGCATCTATCGAGAGTATCATGTGGTCTTGGACTTTGGACTGGTTTACATGATGAATTACATTTATTGATTTGCGTATGTTGAACCAACCTTGTGTGCCGGGGATGAATCCTACTTGGTCCCCGTGAATGATCTTTTTGATATGTTTTTGAATCCGATTTGCTAAGACTTTGTTGAGAATCTTTGCGTCTGTGTTCATCAGAGAGATCGGCCTATAGTTTTCTTTTTGAAGTGAATGTTTATTAGGTTTTGGGATTAAGACGATATTAGCTTCATAGAAGGAATTTGGTAGTGTTCCTTCCTTTGCTATTTGATGGAACAGTTTAAGGAGTATTGGTGTTATTAACTGCTTAAATGTCTGGTAGAACTCTGTACTGAATCCATCTGGTCCAGGACATTTTTTGGTGGGAAGATTCAAGATTACTTCTTCAATTTCCTTATATGTTATAGGACTATTTAAATAATTCACAACTTCCAGATTCAATTTAGGTAAGTTGTGTTTACTTAGAAATTCATCCATCTCTTTTGTGTTGTCAAACTTCACAGAGTGTAAGTTTTTGAAATACGATGTTATAATTCTCTGGATTTCTTGGGTATCAGTAGTGATAACTCCATGTTCATTTCTGATTTTGTTAATTTGGGTTTTTTCTCTCCTGGTTTTGGTTAATTTAGCTAGGGGTGTATCAATCTTATTGATTTTTTCAAAGAACCAGCTTTTTGACTGGTTGATTTTTTCTATCGTTTTCTTAATCTCGATTTCAGATATTTCTCCCTTAGTTTTCTAATCTCCTCTCTTCTACTACTTTTGGGATCAGATTGCTCTAGTTTCTCTAAAGCTTTAAGCTGCATTGTTAAGTTGTTTCTTTCTGATGTTTCCATTTTTTTGATGTAGGCATTAAGAGCTATGAACTTACCTCTTAGAACAGCTTTCATTGTGTTCCAGAGATTTTGGTAAGTTGTATTTTCGTTATCATTCACTTTCAGGAAATCTTGAATTTCCTTTTAAATTTCTTCCTGAATCCAGTTCTCATTCAGGATCATATTGTTAAGTTTCCAGGAGTTAGTGTATTTTCTGTTGTTTGTTGTGTTGTGGATGTCCAGCTTTAGGCTGTGGTGGTCTGACAGAGCACAGGTTAGAATTTCAACTTTTATGTATATGTGTAGATTCGTTTTGTGGCCCAGTATGTGATCTATTTTGGAGAAAGTTCCATGTGCTGCTGAGAAAAATGTGTATTCTTTGGTGCGTGGGTGAAAAGTTTGGTAGAGATCTGTAAGGTCCATTTCTTTAAGAGTTTGATTAAGGTCCAAAGTGTCTCTATTAAGCTTTTGACCTGTTGATCTATCCCATGTTGAGAGGGCAGTGTTGAAGTCCCCAAGAATTATCATTTGGGGGTTGATTTCTAGCTTTAGACGCTGTAGGGTTTTCTTAATGAATGTGGAGGGGCCCGTATTGGGTGCATATATGTTCAGTATTGTGAAGTCTTCCTGGTGAATTGTACCTGTGACTAAAATGTAGTCTCCATCCATGTCTCTTATAATTTTCTTTGGTTTGAAGTCCACTTTGTCTGGTAGCATAGTGGCTACCCCTGCCTGTTTTCTGCTTCCATTAGCTTGTAGAATTGTTGACCATCCTTTTATTTTTAGAGCGTGCCTATCTTTTGTTGTGAGATGGGTTTCCTGCAGGCAGCAGATTGATGGATTGTGATTTTTAATCCAAGTTTGTAATCTGTGTCTCTTGATCGGTGAGTTAATTCAATTAACATTTAGTGTTATAATGGAGAAACTATTGTTAATTCCAGACATTTATTATGTTTAGTACTTTTTATAAGTATATTGCTTCACTTTTAATGGTGTTATACTTGCCTTCTGCTCTCCTGGATATGCCTGTGTTTTTCTTCACGCTTGAGTATCATTTCTAGCATTTTTTGAAGGCCTGGTTTGGTGGACATGTATCCCTTCAAGTTGTCTTTTTGGTGGAAGATTTTTCTTTCTCCCTTGATCATGGCGGATAGTTTTGCAGGGTAAATCAGCCTAGGTTGACATTTTTGCTCATTCAATACTTGAAGTATGTCTCTCCAAGCTCTTCTTGCTTTTAGTGTTTCCATTGAGAAGTCATTTTTTATTTTAATAAGTTTACCTTTAAAAGTGACTTGTTTTTTCTTCCTTGAAGCTCTCAGCACCAGTTCTTTATCTTGAATGTGGAGTGTTTTGACTATTATTTGCCATGGCGTGCTTCTGTTTTGGTCATATCTGTTTGGGGTGCGGAATGCCTCTTGTATATGGATGGGTCTGTCTTTTTTTAGATGAGGAAAGTTTTCCTTGATGATGGTTTGAAAAATTTCCTCAGGTGTGGTATTTTGAGATTCTTGCTCTGGTGTTCCATGAATACGCATGTTGGCCTTCTTCAGGGTGTCCCATATCTCCTGGATATTTCTCTCAAGCATCTTTTTGGCTTTAACAATCTCTTCCATTGAGCTGGTTAATACTCCCACTTTATCTTCAACATGTGAAATTCTGGTTTCTGCTTCGTTAGTTCTGCTGACAAGACTCTCTGTGGAGTTCTGGGTTGAAGATAACTTGTCTTTTAGCTCAGTTTTAAACTCTGCTTGAGTCTGCTTTAACTGCTCTATGCCACTTTTTGATTTTTGCACTGTTTTTCTCAACTCCTCCATGTGTCTGTTGTGGTCCTCCTCAAAGCGATTGATTCGATTATTTAATTCCTCCTTGATTTCCTCTTTCATAGTATTGAATATGGTAATGATCATATTTTGAAGGTCGTTATCCTGGGTCAGGCTTTCTTGGCCATTTTCCATGGGTTTGTTCTGGTTGGAGTCTAACATTATGGGATTAATTCCTTCAGTGGGAGATTTGTTTACTTGAGTGTTGTTTCTCATGGATTTGCACTTAGACTTTGGCTTTGTCATTTTAACTCTTAAGATCTTTTAATTTCTGTGCGTTTTTCACTAAACTGAATTATTTGGCCTGGGGCTGTGGGGGCGGGCAGGGACCGAGCTTACCTGGGTCGCGGAGTGGTGAGGCCTGGGTGGACCGTGCGTGTCCAGGTCAGTGGAGTGGAGGGGAAAGGGGGATGGGGCGTCTGCGGGGCGCTATTTAAACCCGGGCCACCCGAGGGCGGGGGCCGGGCGCAGAGGGGGTGCCCTCTCCTCCTCCCAGGCCCTGCGCGCGGGGCTCTGGCTGGATGGTGGGAGGAGTTGGGTCCACTTGGGCGGCCTGGGGCTCTGGGGGCGGGCGTGGGACCGAGCTTACCTGGGTCTAGGCGTGGTGAGGCCTGTCTGGACCGCGCGCGTGCGTCCTGGGCGGCGGAATGGAGGGGAAGGGCGAGATATTTCTTATTAAATATGTAAGTGCCCATTATATGCCAAAGAGTGTCAGTTCTGGTGTTACAGAGCTGGCAGTGCTGTATGCACTGACTTGGCAGAGTTCTTTGATTTGTGAGGGAAGATCAGCAAACTGATCAGCGCTATTATTTAGATCATTGTGATAATGAAGAGAGGGGTGTTTCAACCAGAAAAGGTTCTGTTGATTGAGATGATACCTGAACTGCCTTCGCAAAGATACATAGCCAGGCAAGGAACAGGGAAAACCCTTAGGAAGCAGTAACAATGAGAGAAAATATGCTTTGTACTTAGAGGCCAGCACAATATGTGTGACCTCTGAATTTGATTTGTAAAGATTTGTAGAGCAACGCAAAGTACTTGTTGGTTTACCTTGAAGGTAGTGAGAAGAATTTAGGGCTCTTAAAACAAGTTTAATTCAATTTGTGTCTCTACTGCATTATTTTGATGTCTTTGTCAAGAAGGCAATAAAGATGGGCAAGAACACAGTACTGAATCCATTTAGAAGATTATGAACTTGTCTATAAAGTGGGGAAGAGGCGGTGAGGAGATAGAAGGTAAAGTGGATTAAGGAAGAGAGAAGGAAATCAGTAGCTGAAGGTATGGAAAGTAGGCTTAACAATGGAAGAATGAGCAAGGTTTGTACCTTGACAAAACTGGAGGTGCTATAATATGCAAAGGGATGGGAGGAATCTAGTTTTAAACATGTAGAATTTAAGGAGTCTATATAATCACCGTGTTGAGATGTCCTTGTGCATTTGGATACATGGGATGGGAGCTCAGAACATCAGCTAGAGTCCAAGAGTCCTGAGGTATTTTATGATAGTTTCTAATTTCATGAAAATTAAATTCTAGTTACAAAGACAAATTGTCCTTGGTATCTGTTGAAGATAAATTCAGAGAAACAGGACCTAAATAATAGCAGAAAGGATAGGAAGAGGTTGTTCCTGATCAAACGGGATGCTAAAGTTTGGGGTGAAATGACAAATGGAAACTTTGGGGAATGATATGGAGTCCTTACTTGTGGAAAAAGCCCCATGGCAGGACCCTAACTGACATTCCAGGCATATGCCTCTTTTTTATTTTTTAAGACAGAGTATCCTGTAGGCCATTCTCAAGCTATATAGTCAAGGATGACTGTAATTGTGAACCTGCTGCCTCCCCTCTCAAGTGCTAGAATTACAGGCTACCACATCCAGTTTACGCAGTGCTGGGGATTCAACCCCCAGCTGTGTGACTCATAGGCAAGGACTCTGCCATCTAAACTAAATCTTCTTCCCCAACCCCCAGTTCCTGGCATGCTACTTGGATGCCCATTCATTCCCGTTCCAGGTGCAAAGGCCAAGAGCACTGGGGAACAAATAACACATTCTTTCCATGAAGTTGTTACACTAAAAAGTAAGTGCTTTAATTTATTTTTCTTTCATTTCCTTTTCTTTATTACTCTCTAGAAGCTAAAATTTCTCCATATCACAGTCATTCATTCATCTGGAAGTGGCAATGTCAGGTTAAATAATGTAATATTGTGTACACTTATTGTCACATTACTAACAAAGGTATTTATTTCTAGGAATCTAGTGTCAACTGTTGAGTCTTTCTAGAATTCGTAGTCCCATATACCTGGGTCTGAGTGATGGAGTTGTTTTACTTACTAATTATGAGTCTTTGGATAGATCACTAATCTAGCTATATGTAATTTTCTTATTTATCAAGTGGGGCTGTTACCTCATGGGATTGCTCTGAGGTACAAATGGTATGACAAGGTAAGTGAAAGTGCTTTAGGAAGTATAAATAGCTTTCTGATTTTATTGAAAAACATGTCCATTTATTAGGAAAACCATGAGCTTGTCATTGCTTTATTTATTGGACTGCATTGCTTAACTAAAATTAGTTATTTTAGCTTTTATCTCTTATATCATTAGATGGTTGCAAAGAGAAATAAACACAGTTTTACTTTTTCCCCTGTGCCCGAACAATAATTCTGGTCATCAAAATGTGTGAACTTTTCCCACACTAACCAATTCTCTGACCCAAACTGGTTATCTCAGATTAATTTAGCCTTGACACTAACTGAAGCTAATGCAGACCCCCTCCCCCCGGATTAAAAGCTCTGTCCTATCAGTTAGTGAGATGCCAATTTGAAATCCAGACTTTTACCTGTAATTCTGATTGGGAGCCTGTAGAGTAAATTCCAGAATCTTCTCTTCAGGTTTGATAATTTTCTAGAAAGGCTAACAGAACTCAGGAGAATACTTGTTTACTTTTACTTGTCTATTATTTAATAAATGTTTTGAGAAAGGTTGCAGATGAGCATCCAGATGAAATGGCAAAGTACGTGGAAAGGGATTCAAAGTATTCATATCCTCTTGTGGATGCTTTACAAATCCCATCTTTTTATTTTTTTGTATATGTGGATGTGTCTGGGAGAGGGAACATGAGTGTGTGTATGTGTGGAGGCCCAAGGGTGACTTTGGGACTCATCCTGGATTGCTCTACCTCCTTATTGCTTTGTTCTGGAGTTTCCCAGGCTCCATCTTCTAGGATCAAAATTACAGAACACCACCATTTCTGTCTGGTATTATTACTTGGGATCTAGAGATCCTAGCTCAGGTCCTTTTGCTTGCGGGCAGACTTCCCTTGACCTATCTTTCCAGCCCTTATTTTTTTTTCAATGCAGATTTAGTTAATCATGATATATTACATCATTGGCTACTGGTTATTGACGCAATTTTCAATATTCTAATATTCCATCTTCCATTCCTGAACATCTGAGGTAGAGTTAAAAGTATGAGCTTTTTAATGACAAGTTGTTTTTCCTAGATACAAGCCTAATCCTGAGGCTATCCAGGAGCCTTCAGCCATCAGTCATTTAATTAGCATAAAAGAAGCTATTATCACTTCGGATTCCAAGTGTTTTGGGGGGAATGATTATATGTATAAACCACATTATCATAGTGGTTATGGCCCATCTGTGTTTTCATTTTCAAACTACTCATGGATTAAATCTATTTAATATCCTTGATGTTCATAGGAACACATGTTCATAGGAACATCTGTAATATGAAAATTCAAAATATTAAAAAATAAAATTTTCAAAATAAATATATAATTTCAAAATATGAAAACTTTTGAGCACCAACTAGTATGATCTCTCAAGTAGAAAAATTCACATTTCATTTTATGTGATAGGTGCCAGTTAAAAAGCAGGTACACTATAAAAGTACAAAATTGCCTTCAGACTATGTGAATAAGGTGGATGTGAAAGATAATGAATTTTGTGTTTAAACTTGATGTCAATTATGCATATAACAAATATTTGAAACTCTGAAAACACCTGAAACACTTATGGTCCCAAGAATTTCAGATAAAGAATCTTCATTATGTGTTTGTTGATGACTTACACACTGTTTCAAATATCTTATACAAAACCTCAAACATGTCAACCGTTGGGAATGTGTAACTTATGTTCCTTTTCCCTTGAGCTTAAAGTATTTTGTTTCCAAAATTTGCATTTGAGTTTTTGCTTGCAATATCTGACATTTGAGTCATAATTGGTCCAGATGTGTTCTGTAAATATTCTTGGCTTCTAGCCCAACCAAATTTATTGCAAAGAGATAAAATGCAGTTAACGTACCATACCTGAATTTTAGGTCTTGTAAGTTTTCTGTGATAGTGCCTGACGACTGAAGAGCAAGGCTTTAACCAATGATTAATTTTAATGAGGAATAATTATTGTAAGGAATTTTGTTATCTTTGCAAGATTTCTAACTAGCCTTGGATGTTTTAGAGGAAAAGTACATTTTTGCAGAAGTCAAGCTGTGTAAAATTATTTATGATGTTCACTAGATGTTTTCTGATGTCCCAAAAATTCTTAAAATGGTTGTCAAAGGTATCAATTTATACTATTACATATGGAGAGAAGCTGAGATAGATGGCACTATTCTTTGGTATAATGGTACCAAGTTCCATTCCTTGCTGAGCCTAAAAGCCCTGGACAAAACCTTAAAAGTACCTTCTGCTTTAGTGTTCTTAATGGTGAAGCAGCAAATAGCATCTACTGTTGCTCACATCATGGAGATTGTAGATTGCTAATTAAATTATGTCTTAAAAACACTTTGAGTTCTGCTGAAAAATATTTTGTCTCAAATTAGCATCTATGATTTTATACATGTGAGCATATTGCCAAGAAATCAGTCACTGATAGATCAAAATATGCAGATCTTGTAACGGGGATTGCTTTTGTAGAAGAAAACTCTGGTCAGACCCAGACGAGGACCATGGCCACTCAGACAGATTTTGCTCATTTGTAAGGAATGAATTAGATTTTAAGTAGAATAAATGCAAGTAATCACTATTATTTTATATGTGGACATAGAGGAGCTTTTTAATTGAAATAATGTTATTCCCTTGTTATCTTTCTAGTAGTTTTTTATTTTTTTCCATTTTCAACTGTATGTGTACACATGTGTATATGGAGGTCTGTGCACATGCATGTGAAGGCCCAAGGTTGGTATTAAATATCGTCCTTGATTACTCATCTGCCTTATTTTTTTGAAGCAAGATCTCTGTTCAGTCCCAGATATCACTGATAGAGCTGGTCATCATTGCCATTTTGCTATGGGGATTCCAAATTTCCATCTTCTGAGGCCAGAATTGCAGGAAGGTCACATACACCTGACTTATAAAAGATCTGGGGATCTGAACTCATCTTTTTCTTTGCTTGGTCAGTACTTTAACATCTGAGCCATCCCCTAGTAAACTTTTTGGAAAAGAAAATCATTCATCAAAATGAAGCTGCTACATTGGTATACATCTTTTTTGTTTTACTTGCTGTCATGTTAGAAACAACAGCAAGCACATTTGTGTCTTTTCACAATGTAAGCATTTATTAGATACGAATAAATTTATAAACAACCTCAATTTCATTGGCTTAAATTCACCACCAAGCACTCGATTTCATTTCCTAATAATGACCATCTGCAAATAGAGTTTTAAGTTGCATTCCAATCTTAATTATTCACAGAACTCTCAGGTCACACATCGCATTCCACAGAGTGGTATGTAATATGTAGCAGAGGCCAGGAACTGTTAAAATAGCTGCAGGGATCTAATGGTCCTTACAGAAGACAAGAGAAGAGAGCAGAGACGGGCGAGGGGATTTGTAATAGTTGATTACATAATATATTAATCATAGGAACTCAGTCACCGGAACTGAGCTTGTTCTGCCTTAGGGCTCCAAAAACGGAGGTCCACAGCTGGCACAATGCTGGTAAAGGTGTTCTGGGTCTAGTTAAGCCTACCACAT
Organism: Typhlomys cinereus; assembly: GCA_023101885.1. Lineage (NCBI taxonomy): Eukaryota > Metazoa > Chordata > Mammalia > Rodentia > Platacanthomyidae > Typhlomys > Typhlomys cinereus. Next base: position 853,015 of record JALPQD010000355.1, on the reverse strand, counting down.
CAAGCAGGAAGGATCAGGTTGAGCTTGAGTCTTGGGGACCAAGTCCAGATTTCCCTGTCTGTCAGTCCTGTGATGCAGGCTGGACATCCTGATGATGGATGGGTGAGTGCCACTGTACTCCAGTGTTAGATGTCCCTCTATTTTATGTGCTCCAGATGAAGGGGTTGCATAATTCATGTGCTGGAGGAACTCACATCCTGGTTTGACTGATATGGATACAGTGCCCCCATGTATCCCTGAGTTCCTGATTTACATCACAACTTGTGCTAGAAAGAAGTTGATTTATGTACTCAGGAACAACATGCAGAGTTGTTCTTCCTCGGCATATTCACTCAGAATGGATCCAATTGCTATTTTATAAAAATGTAAGGCTGGGGAGATGGCTTGGTGGATCAAGCACTTGCTATACAAGTGTGAGGACCAGAGTTCAGATCCAGGAAGACTTCAGAGTCAGGAAGGCAATGTGGCCACCTACAATCCTAGCAGGGGACCAGCTAGATGGCTTCAATTAAGCCATGGGACCAGCTCTGGCTTCAATTAAGAGACTGTGCCTCAATAAATAAAGTGTAGAGACACTGATGGAGACACTCAATATCAACTTTGGGCTTCCACATGCATGTACATATGTGCACAAGCAGAGATGTGTGCCCACAAATATGTGATCATGCATATATACTCACACACATGCATATGCAAAAATGAAAACCTAATTAGTTACGCAGAACAAGGCTCAGCTCGAAAGCTTCTGTTCTATATAATATGCAATAACTTGGAGCAGGGCACTGCCTGTTAGGCGGCATATAGAAATGATAGCTCCTCAGTATCTACTGAATTAGCTAAATTACTCCATTAAGTATTCTTGTACCTTCAACCATATAATTGGAAAGAAAGAAATCCAGGGTCCCTGACTAAGCCATTGACAAGTCATATTAAATATAATGTGGGCTTCTTATTGGCTAAGTAAGTTGAAGTCACTGGGCAAGCAACGTAAATCTGCCCTTGCAGAGTCTTTTGTGTTCAACCTCAGTCTGTCTAGGATGGCTCTTGACTCTGAAACAGAAGCAGAAAGGTGCATAGCCTTTTGAATAATGGACCTGAGTTGTAGCCTGTAAATACTCCAAACATGTCACTCACCATTGTGAGTACTTGTCTGTTTTGTTTTGCCAGAGATGAACACTCTAAAACCCAGAGACTACTTCTGTTTGTCTACTCTGTGTCTTTGTCTATAGGGTCAATAATTTTATATTGAATAAGAAAAATGATAACTTGCAAGTGCCATGAAAGTAACCTCCCCAAAGTCAAAGCCACTTGTCTACCTTTCAGCAGATAGCATTATAATTACTTTCCTAGAAACTTCAGCCTTCAGTGAATGATCTTTCAATTTCCACTATGAACATAAGTGTCCTGAAGATCGTGTTAAAATGTAGATTCAGATTCAGTAAGACCTGAGATACTGCATTTTAATAAGTTACCAAGTGAGTTGGCGGGTATGAGTCTGTAGACCAAATATTCAATAGTAAGAACGTTGACCCTGTTTTCCATTTCATTTCCAAAACTGAGTTCATCATTTAGCCTAGTTCACATTATCTCGTCTGCCCCAGCATTTCTGTGTGCGTAACCCCCATGATAGATGAAAGTTTCATTGTTTCCTGCAGGGATAGTTGCAATGCTTTCATCTTAATCTGTTATGACTGGATTTCTCCCCTTTCTATTCTCTGCACTGCAGTTGAGATATCTGGCAGATACCTCTCTGGCCACGCCTCTATTGAGATGCTTTCAACTAAGGATAAAGCAATGCCCCTTCTGTTGTGACATTGCTTTTATTTTCAGCAGGAACAAAGACTGTGGGAAAACAATGTGATATCTGAGGTGTTAAGGACTTAAGAGAGACAGTAGAATAGTATTAGGGGCCAATCCATATAGCCAGGGCTAAATATAAGTGACTTCCTTTCCTCTCTCCCTTCTTCCTTCCCTCCTTCCCTCCCTCCTTCCTTTCCTTCCTACCTCCCTATTTCTTTCCTTTCCTTCTTCCATCCCTCCATTTTCCCCTGCCTTTCTACCTTCATCCCTCCCTTCCTTCTTCCCTCCCTCCCTTTCTTCCTTTCCTTCCCTCATTTCCTCCCTCCCTTCTTTCCCTTCCTTCTCTCCTTCCCTCTCTCCCTTCCTTCCTGCTCTCTTTCCTTCCCTCCCTCCTTCCTCCCTTCCTTTTCTCCCTTCCTTCCTTCCCTCCCTCCCTCCCTTCCTTCCCTTCCTTCCTCCTTCCCTTTCTCCCTTCCTTTCTCCATTCTTCTCTCCCTCCCTCTCCATTCCTACCTCTCTCTCTACCTTCCTCCCTACCTCCCGCATAGCCAGTTAATCATGCAACCAGATAGTCAAAATACCAGAGCAGTTGACTGTAACTTGACATCCATCTTTTCTTATTCTCTGGCATATGAAATTATTCAGTGTTTTCTTAGAAAAATATAGGCTGGCTGGTGAACTGTTGGTCCCTAAGCCCCTTGCTCGTGTTCCGTTTTTCATCTGAGTTACTGAGAACTTCATCATACTCATGCAATAATGTATTATAAACCCCATGCCTGGATGATTGCTGGATGTCTCATTTTCCTTTCAAATTTCTCTTGCTGTGCTTTGACCTAGGGCCTGGTAGATGGTTAGCCTGTGCACATTCTTTCCCTGGGAATAGGATGCAGTAGTCTTGCCACAGTGCTTGGACTGGCAGTAGGAGAATGACAGACTTTTAGGATTACACAGTTTATTTCTTAGCAAAGGACCCCATTTCACTAGCTGCCACTGCCATATCTGGAATGACCAGAATTTAGAAGATGGAGAGAAGAGGAAGATGAGTAGAAGAGAATGCTGAATCTATCCCAGGAGTTCTTACTAGGAGCTCCCACCACTCAGCTTCCAGTACTGAAGTATGATAGCATTCAGAGAAGACTGAACTCCGTTGACATTTGGTTGAGTTTGTTTTCTTCCCTCTTTAGTTTAGTAACTCATCACAGGGCCTGGAAGACCAATCAAATGAGATCTTAAAGAGTAAATATGTTCTTTTCTTTTCAAATGTGTTCAGTACAGTGGGAAAAGTGCTTCCAAGGATAGACATTTGCCCAGTGCATGTCTCCTGAATAGCAGCAGAACTGGGATGGCTGTTTTGTAGACTGAGTGTCTAGTTCTGCATAGATTTCTAATGACTCCTTAAAACTTGAGAGGGAACAGGAAAATTAAGTTCATGTGACTTGACGGAATTCACTAACAGAAGTCCAGAGTCGTGAAAAATGTACTTTTACATGTGTTCTTACAGGTGGGAAGGAGAATAGGAAAGGGAAGCTGTACCAAACCACTCTTTTCAGTAATTTCACATCTTCTTTAGATTTTCCGCTCCTCTAAAGCTAATGAAATGATGAAGCTTCCAGTATATGTCAGGAAATGTTACACCTTAAGCTATGAAGAATTCAGTGCTAGTATTTGCTGTCTTCTCTAAAGTTTCAAAATGAGCAATTTTAACACAGGAATCATCTTATTCAGAGTAGAATTTATAGGACTTTATGTCATAGCGAATTCGAAAAATCACATCTCATCATTTGTCCTCCATTATGACAAAACATGGTTTTGTTTATGGCATGGAATAATAAATGCAGTGAATATTCCCATTTTTTTATTTTCTTACTTTTACAAGCATATTGAATATTCATCCCAGCTTCTCTCCCTCTCTCCTCCCTCTCACCCCCTTTCTTCCTTTCACTGTTCTCTCCCACTTCCTCTCACTCTTCTGCCCACATGTCTTAGTGGACCTTAGGGTACACTCTAACTTGTCTATTCCTGTGGGGGTTCAGGCATCTGTAGTGTAACAAGTTACCTCTCTTCAGGGCACCCCACTGATGTGTGCATTTTCCTTCACTCATACAGCTTTAGACCCAAAGGTTTCCATTGTGAGTTCCCATTCTGTGGGTATAATAACATCTCCCTACAGAGCGTTTGATGTACTGTCTTCCTACCTATAGGTTTATTTGCTGTCTTCCCTATTGATCTATTTCCTTCCATTTTTTTAGGTTCTTGTTCTAGGTTACATGAACAGGGATGGGTACCTTCTGATAAGCAGGTCTTGAGTCCAATCAGAAAGCTGTTGGTTGTCTCTTTGGTACTCATGCCACTATTACACACGTGCTCACCTTTTGCCATGATGATCTATAGTGCAACTTACAGATCTTATGCCACTGATGGGGCTTGCAATTATTTTTCTCTTCCAGCAGCTTCTATAGTATTCCTTGATACTGTATAAGCTATCCAACAAGAAGAAAGTCCCCAAACCAGTTCCAGCTGACACATTTTGCCCATGTACTGTATTCAATTTATGTAAATGTAGTGAATATTTTTAACATTAAGAGATTAACCAGTCTTTCCATAGTGAGCACTGGTCATATGTACTAGCAGTACTGCAGAGTTCTAGTGTGCAAGGGGTCAACCATGAAGGATTGGCTAGAGGAGCCGATTATACATTGAAGACTTCTTTCTAAATCAACAAAACAAATATTTTGTTGAAGACTTCTTGCTAAATCAACAAAACAAATATTTTGTGATATGTCAAAATAAGTATGCTTGCAAAGATAATTTTGTAAAATCATCACTGAATATGGTCTACCACCCAGCATAAATCATCCTTTCATTATCACTTTTTGGTGAATATCTTTGGCATCATTCCCTTCTGTAAGAATGAAGGATTAAGGAGTGACTAAATAAGAAATAGCACTGGCCCAAAATCAATCTGAACATGTGATCAGAATTAGCTGGGATTTCATTCCTTCAGCAGGCCATTTATTACCATCTTCTTTGTCATTTGTGTCCATAGTAATGATGTTATGACCATGGTTCCTGTTTGGTGGCCTGTGAAGAAGTCGTGGAGTATGGGTCAGGGTAAGGCAAGCATCTAGGAGGATTTCTCTGAAAGATTGTTCAGTAAAGGAAACCATGTGTTACCTGATCACATTCCAAGGAGGTAGCAAAAGGCTCTGGCTTAATACAAGTCCAGGATAGGAAAGGCCGATGCTAGCCTTTTGCCCATCTAAGCGTTGAGGAAAACTGACAAGTGAAATACATTGCCACAAGTTGTCTAAGACAAGGCTTTCTGAAAGCGGAGGAGATGCCTCCTATCTTAGAAATTGTGGATGTTCATGGTCTCATGGTTACCATGGATACTGGTCACAGCACAGACTCTCAGAACCAAATGTCCTAGCCTTTTGTCTACCTAGGACCGTCAAAAAGACAAGCCTGGTGTTTCTGGCAAATTTGCCTGTCAGGGCCCAATCCATCATCATAGCTTGGCTGAATGAAACTTCCTGGGCTGTTTCTGTGCCTGTCATCTGGCACATCCAGAATGGACAGACTGGATAATCTTCAGAGCTTTGAATGATTTCAAAGGGGGAGAGAAATGAAGCCCTCTGCACCTGTGGAGAAAATGATATGTAAATTGCCACTAAAAGACCTCCCTCTGTGAAAACAAACCAAATCTCTAACAGACTGGACTTAATGTCGCTTTGTGGCCCCATGCTGGAAAGTCTTTGGATAGACAGGTGCAATAGGAAATGATGAGAAATTGGAACCCCATTGAAGCAGTTTAGTTTCTAGTTCTGCCTTTTCTTAGCTGGACAACATGGGGCAATGTATTTTACTTGTCAGTTTCCTCATCTCCTAGATAGGAAGAAGGCTAGCACCTGCCTTCCCTGTCCTTGACTAACATTGAAGCATCAGAAGACATCCTGTACATACAAACATTTTGCACACAGGAGTGATGTTGCCATGGTTATCAGCCACATGGCAGTTAACTCTGTAGCTTCCCCATTTACATTGGTCTAGGCAGGTCAGGATTTCATTAAACTTTTCTGACCACATCATATTCTTTCTCATGCAGAGAACCATGAATCCCCATTTAAATATCTCTCTGTTTAATCACTGAGGCCTCAAAATGACAGGTATGCCTTTAGACAAGTCACTATGGAAGGACACAGCATTTTCAACTATGTATAGGAGGCTCTAAACTTGTAGCGCAATTCCTTCAGATTTACATATTCTCTGGAATATATTTGGAAAGAACTTTGTTTCTTTTTAAAATGCATTTATTTTCTAAGGTTCCATACATGTGTATGTCATATGCTGAACATATTCTTCCATTTTCATTATTATCCCTTTCCTTAACTCTTCTCTCTTAACTTTTCCCTCCCATTAGTCTTTTTTGTTCCTGTAGACATTTTCTCTTCTATCTTCATGTCATATAGACATATATTATGTTATATATCTATATAAAATCTAGGGATCTCAAATGAGAGAAAACATAATATTTGTGTATCTGAGACTGAGTTATTGCACTCAACATGATGTCTCAGTTGCATCCATTGTTTTACCACAAAGAGTATGACTTTATTCTTTTTTATGGTTGAAAATTCCTCTTGTGTAGGTACCACATTTTTTTATCCATTCCTCTGTTGTTGGAGACTCAATTGTTTCCATAATTTGACTATTGTGAGTAGCACCATATTGTGAGTAATGAGTAGTGTAGGTATCTCTGTGATGTGTCTATGTGAAGTCTTTTGGATAAATACCCAGGAGAGGTATGGCTGGGTTACATGGAAGAGCTATTGTTAGCATTTTGAGAAATCTCCATACTGACTTCCATAGTGGTACGCCAGTTCATGCTCATACCTGCAGTCCCTTTGTCCCACATTCTCACCAGCATTTGTTGTTTTCTTAATGACTGAGAATATGACTGGTATAAGATGGAATCTCAGTGACCTGCTCATTTACATTTCTATCATGGCTTATGAAATTGAACATTTTTCATGTGGTTATTGGCCATTTGCATTTCTTAGTTTTGTTTCATTAGTCCATTTATTGACTGGGCTGTTTGTATTTCTTGTTGCTTAAATTTTTCAGCATTTCATCTTTTCTAAATTGATATTCTTTATCAGTCATGGGCTGTCTTTTCACTTAACTGTTTCCTTTACTGTATATAAGCTTTTAAATTCATTAACACCAATTTTTAAATTTTTTATTTTATTTCTTGAATGATGAGGGTCTTATTCAGAAGGTCCTTACCTATTCCTATATCTTGAAATTTACTTCCTTTAGCAGTTTCAGAGTTTTAAGTTTTATGTTGAGGTCATTTATCTACTCATCATTGCTTTTTGCATAGTGTGAGAGATAAGATCTAACTTCATTATTCTACATGTGGATATATCCTGTGTTCCCAGGGTCATTTGTTGAAGAGGCTATCTCTTATCCAATGTGTACTTTGGCATCTCTGAAAATTTAGGTGTCTGTATGTGTATGGGTTTGTATCTGGGACTTCTACTCCATTGATCTATGTTTTTGTGCTGGTCCCACACTGTTTTTGTTACAATGCCTCTGTAAGAGAACTCAGAATCAGGTACGAAGATGTCTCTAGCATTATCTAAAGAAGGTACACAATCACTCTGTGACTTAACGTTTTGCTAATGCCCCTTTAGCAGTGTATGTGTGTGTTGTAAATAAATGCAGTCCATCATAAAATCAAGAAAATTTAACCTTTTTCAATTAAACAATGAAAGTTAACACAATGCAAGTGATTTTATTTCTTTATTCTGTTTTTCACATTGGACCCATGTCCTCAATTTCATGTGAAAGATTGTAAAGCTACAGATTTATAAAATTGACTTAATTTAAGGGTTTTTTTCTTCTATAGTGGGCCAGAGCCAGAAGGTCATGTGGCTAGTTAGCAGCAAGACTGGGAGTAGGACATCTGACTTGCCATACCAGGTGTCCTCACAGTGTCACAGCACCTCCTGTTTGCAGTCACAGCATATCTCCAATACTACTTTCTCTTGTTATTATTTTTTGTGTGCGGAGCTTATAAATCCATATTAATTATGAGTTACTCTGCAGTTTGAATACTTCTTTGAAAGTTCCATGACTGGAAGCCTAGTTCATAACGCAATAGTGTTGGAAGATCAGACCTTTCAGAGGTGATTAGGTCATGAGGGCTTTGCTGTCATGGATAGATTAATACCCTCAAGGGACTGGATTTCTCGTTTCAGGAGTGGTTCCCAGTAAGAGAATATATTTGGCTCTGTCTTTCTCTGTCTCCCCATGTGATGCATTTCACCAAATCATGACCCAGAAAAACCCACCTCTAGATTTTTCAACCTCTAGAACGATGAGGCAAACACATTTATGCTGATCATAAATTACCTGGTCTGTGATATTTTTATAGCAGACAAAACAAACTAAGGCAGGAAAAGGATATTTTATGTGATTACAACTCTTTGTATTTTACGAAAAAGTTTTATATCTGTTCTTTTTCTTACATCTTTACCACAGGTTTTGAGGTGGGGTAAGACATCACCACCACCGTCATCATTTATAATGCTATTATCTCTGTTTTGTGGGTAAGAAACTTGTGACTCAGGGATGATAAATGGTTGTCTTAAGATGAGGTATATAGTAACCAAACAGATGGTCACTCATGGGTCCTGACTTACTCATTCAGTGTTGTTAAATATCAAAGCAAATCATTAATCTAAGGTGTCTTGAGGACAGAAGTGTTCATAAGAAGCTCGCCGCAACATTCTTTCACTGCTGAATGCATCTCATTCCAGATCTCTGCCAGAGAGGTTGCATAACTAATATCTCTCCAATAACTCCAAATTATTACATGATTTCAACTGTCAACTTGTAGCCATGTAGTTACACTGAGGGTGACCTTATCCTGAGCTTTGGCTATTGATAATAACACCAAAGCAAAGATTCACCAGTGGAATAAATGGTGAACAGCAGGACTTTCTGCATCACTCATGAGCGTGACACGCCAAGGAGGTTACCCCTAAAGGGAGTGTGGCCAGGTACTAGTGGTTAAGGTGGGGACTAGCTATTGCTTTAGATGATCTGTCTCCATTCAAGCTAATTACAGGAGAGCCACAAGGACTCATTTCACTTGCTTGCTTTCAGTCCACTGTAATTTTCCCTTTTATAATGCATCTTTGCTTTTAAAAATTTAATGAAGCTATGCCACTTTTCTAATGTTTTAAATGGTTAATCATTCCTTAGCTGGCACAGAAATATTTATAAATGTTAATACTTAAGACATTGTATTAGAAAAGAACAAAAGCAATGCCCACTTGTTTGGTCCATTTTGTCAGTAGAGTTGGTGCCAGCCGTACATTTGGGAGGCCCACCTCTGCTCAGCCCACCTTTTAGATATCCATGGATGCTCAAAAAGTAAACTGGTTACTTTAAGACATTCAGTTTTTTTCATACTGCCCCTATGTGCTTCAGGTCAAGGTTGAGGTTTTTGTGAGATGGAAATGGTTTTGCCGCTCTTTCAAGTCTTTCTTGAGTCAATCAATAGAAAATTTCCATTTTCAGAGTAAACAGGATTATGATAGAAGATTTATTATGATTTAAGGAGAAAAAAAAGCCAACATAAAATTGGAAGTGTACAACACAAAATTGGAAGCAAATTTAGGCCTTTTTTTTTTTTTTTAAGATTTTGGACTTCTGAGAAAGGTCTCATTATGTAACACTTTTTAGCTTGGAACTTACCATTTTAGACCGGGTTGCTGTTCAAAATTTCATGACCTTTCCTGCTTCTGCCTCCTTAGAACTGGGATTGCAAGTATGTTCCACCATGTTTGGTTCACGTTTAAGCTTCTAAGTAGCATTTGATTGTTAGGCTAAAATCTTATGGGTTGTGTTTTTTTTTCAGTTTGATGCATGGATTGGCTTCAGAGTGAGAAGTACTATGATTTGGTGCCTGTCCAATGTGGACCCCTCTCTGCCTGCTCATATGTAGATTAAAAGGGATAGTAATGGCCAACACAATTCTCTAACTCCCTGGTCAATTTAAGCACTATATATAGATCATTGAAGTGATGATATCATACAAAAAGTATTGTCATGGTAGTAAAGATGATACCTTCATCATTTTCTCCCTTTGGGGGAGCAGAATGAGGAATGCATAAAGATTTGCTTTTTATTATTGAAGCCAAAATTTCACATTTCATCAGGATGTTTAGTCACTTAGTTTTTTTTTTAATTTAGTTGAGATAACTCCATGATAACTTAGCAAACCCATGTTTCAAACAATGGTTAAAAGGGCAGCATTTCAGAAAAAGCCATGTGAAGTTTCAGGGGAAAGACAAGAGAGAATATCTCTTCTACCTCCACTTGCCAGGACAGTATAAATCCTGCATTTTTGGTGGAAGAGGATTATTTTATGACAGACATTTTTTCCAATCTCCAGCTCGGAACTATGAATTCATTTTAATTTTTATAATATCTGATCTTCATGCAGGAAATAGGGCTGGGGCTCTTGAGTTCTGATTAAGTAGATGGAGGGGACTGTGTGCTTCATGGATGCTATCTAAAGGTTGTAGGGACTATCTGTCAATTTACCACCAAAAGCAGGGCATAAAAACAGGAGTAAAAGTCTGTAGCCACAAAATAGGGGTTTCTAGAATGAACCAAATGAGCCAATTGAAGGGAAACATTTACCATGTGGAAGAACAAAATATGGACATTTGTAATTTTAAAGAAGGTTCTAAGAGAAATGTTAACAGAAACGTAGGGAGCTAAATTCTGGGTCTAAAGTACCAAATCACTTTGACCTATTTGATGGTTATAAAATAGAAACTACTCCAACAGAGTAGTAAATGAGGTTCCAAAGTCTGCATTTGTGATGTCATGTATTAGACTGAGCTGAATTAAAAGGTACTTGATAGCTCAAGTGATAGCCCGTTGATTCTATCCAGAGACTAACACAAAGCAGTTGTGAACTTGGGGCAAGGGTGAAAATGCAAGCTGTGCAGTTGTAGAAAACGGAATTTTCAGGGCTCAGAGCATCTGGAACTCTCATTGAATCCAATCATTCCATCAATGAACGTGCAAGAAAACTGAAGCTCCCACTAGAAGGAAAAACCGCTTACTCTGGGGCCACATACCAGGTTAACTATGGAATGGACTTGAAGCTCAGGGAACCCAGTTGACATCCTTAGGTTTGCTGTCCATAGGCTTCAACGTGATTTTTCGACTGGCAGTAAGTATCATGGAGATTCAAAACTAGTCACTTGTACAGGATCATGCTAGTGAGTAGTAGGAGTCAAGGTGTGTCTGATTTTAGTTTGTGGATTTAACTATAGGATCATGTGAAACAAGTATTTTCTGGTAGGAAGAGGACAGAACTTGAGAGGGGTTCTCAGGAACAGGCAAACTAAAGAGGTTATATTTAAGCAAAACTCTGGGGAGCCATGGGGAAGAAGGAAACATTTAAACTGGAAATCATCTTGAGGGAATTGCTATTGCACAGGTCTTGAGGTGGGTTTGCCCTGGGGACTCTGTTGAGGTCCTTGTTTAATCCCATGGTTTTTTTGTTTTGTTTTGTTTTGTTTTGTTTTAATTCAATTGTGCGTGTGTGTATGTATGTGTGTGTGTGTGTGTGTGTGTGTGTGTAGAACCACGGGCGAATTTGGGAACCACCATGGACTGCCTCCTCCTCCTCCTTGTTTATTCTGCCCCGGGATTCACAGGCACCGCCCTACCAGGATCGGAAACGCAGGCTTCTGCCCGGCATCTAAACCTGGGGTCTAGGATCCGAACTCAGGATCTTCCACCTGCAAGGCAGAAGCTTAACCCCTGAGCCACCTTGCCAGCCCCCTAATCCCATGTTTTTTATACATTTTTTATTATTTCCGCTCATACAAACTGAATAGGTAGACCAGTTCCCTCCCTCCCTCTTCCCCCCCCAGCTCCCTGCTCCCCCTCCCCTCCCTCCCCATCCCCCAGTGCCTCCCCCCCAATTCCCAGAGAGTCCTTTATTGTGTATGCCTAACTCTCCTCTGGGTCCTCCTCTCCGATGACGTACAAGGACCCAGTGGCATTTCCCTGAATCCTTTCTCGTGTTCCCCTTAAGTATAGGAACACTACTGTGGCTGTCAATCCCTGCCTCCAAGGATCTTGGTGCCTTTAGCAGATGCTAGACTTTGTGAGGTCAATAGTGTGTTGGACATTGCGCAGGACATGCAAAGTCCTATTATTATTGCTTCGGCCCTAACTAGTGTGGAGAATCTTGCAAATCATTGCTCCTCCCATCCTTTTGCTCTTACAATCTTACCGCCCCCTCTTCCGCAAATGTCCCTGAGCTTCAGGATGGGGAGAGATTAGGCTGGCCTAGTTCTATGTGGTTGCCTAATCCCATGTTTTAAAGGTTGTTCTTTCATAGGCACATAGCAGTCTAGAATTTTCAATTAACAAGTGCCACTTGGTTGATATATCTACCTCAAGTTTGCACAGATGCTCATGTTATGAAACATTTCTTACAGTTTGTCTGTCTTTGAATTTTTACCAAGAGTGGGATAGAAATCCAGGAAATAAGTTTGGAACCAAATTCAGAATGGCCTTGTAAATGACCATAATCTCATATTACTAATAGAATACTGGCAAATATTTCTCCTCTAAGGTTTTTAGTAGGCGTCATGCTACAAAGATTCCTAGAAGCATTTTCCTGTGGCCATCAAAGACCTGTATTTGCAGAGGCACATAGATCAAAGGCAAGAAACTACTGGCTGCTAGAAACCTAAAACCATTCCTGTGTGGGCTAGGCTCTGGAACAAAGGCATACAAGGCTAGGCTTAGACTTCCTGCTCTGGGACTGAGTTGCCTTTGATTCTGCTCATTTGCTTTTCCTGCTTAATGTGTGATATACATAACATGTCTAGTCTCCTTTCGAACACTCAATTGTAGTTTCATCAACTAACTTCCTTCAGGCCTTAACATAATCCACAATTTTCTTAGGTAGAAATTTGAAGAAAAATATGTTCTTTGCCAGAATGTATATGAGTTGCCATGCACACTGCTGAGAAAAGGTAATAGATCTCATATCTAGCCTTCTTAGTCCTTTTTTTTTCCATTTACCCTTGGTGATGATGATTTTCAAGATTTTGTTCTTTGATGTTGAATGTTGGCCACCCAGAACTGATGGAGAAGAATTGGATCAGGGATTTCAAGGTTTAGCAAAACCAAATTAACAAACAAACAAAAACAAAAACGTGGAAAAACTTTACTAAATTGTAAGGAGCCTTCCATTTGTTTGGTTCTGCTTTTCCACTTAACAAAAATTACAGGAACTATTGCTGATAGTGTAAAGTCATAACAACTAGTTTTCACATGAGTCAGAAAGGAAAAAAAGACCCAAATTTTAAAACTTTCAGGATCCCAGGATGGTAAATGGTGGATTGGATGTGAGTGCATAATGAACTCATATTCTTATCACCATTATCTGTCCAGTGAAGAATGGAATTTGGGTGGGATTGATGAAAGTATCTGATGTCTGCATTTACTACGTTACCACCCTTGTAGCTGTTGACGTGATGACCATTCTTGGTGGTAGTGTAGTATGATGCATGAAATGCTACCTCCCTGAGGACTTGGATGCAGGGCAGAGGTGATTACAACAAATCATTACTGCTGCTATAGTTCTCCATATACCAAAGTTAAACCACAAGATGAAGTAATGTACATTTTTTTGTCTTTGAAAAGCAGCTGGAGAGAAACCAGGATATAAACTGTTGCCAAGTGAAATATAATGCTCCAGGGGACAAAAAGAAGATACTGAAAACTTAAAAAACATTGCAAAACTGACCATCTGTGTTATGTATTAACTCACAGCTTTTCAGTTTGTTGTGGTTTGAAGAATGATTTCATAATGCATGCCACTTCCCCTTACCTTTCCTGGGTGCAGGACAGCATTCAACTTTCATAAGTATAATTAACAAAAAATTGCCTTCACTTCAACTTTTTAAATTCAATAGTTCTTAATAAAGGCACTCTGTTACCACTTGCCATGTAGTCCTATTATATAGTCTTATATTGCTAATTCTTCTTCAGCTGTGGGAAATACACTAGTATTTGGCCACTCATCATGAGATAAATTGAATTGGGACAGAGCTGAATGTCGACGCAGGAAGCAAGAACTTTTTCTGCCCTGGCATTTCTATGTTTTTCAGAAATCTGAGCAGTAACCCTGTGGTTTTAAAAATCTGTTTTCATTTTTGTTTTGCTTTTAATGGTAGAGATGGAACCCAGAGCCATACATTGTGCTATATGGTATTTTACCACGAGGCTCTACCTTCAGTTCCAGTAGCTATGTTAGAGGGAACCCAAAGCCATATACTGTGTTATATGGTATTTTACCATGAGGCTATACCTTCAGCTCTAGTAGCTCTGTTTTGATATCTGTTTTAATGTATATTACTTAATTAGAATAGAATTTTCGCAGGCAGAAAAATCACAGTTTTATATATATGACCATTGAAACTTTTAAACGAATAATAAATAAAAATAAATAACAATTTTAACTCTAACCCTGTTATTTAATTTTTTCTAACCTATTATTTTTATATGCAAAACTGTGATTTTCATGTTTGTATGTCTGTGTGTATGTATGTGTTTAAGTTTGTTGCACTATATAGATATTCCACCATAGCTTATCTATTCACTGGTTAATGGACATTGGGTTGTCTCCTGCTTTTTGGCTTGTGAATAATACTGCTCTGAATTGTGTGTACAGTACTTTGTGAGAACATAGATTTTACTCCTCTCGTAGTTGCCTGTTATGTCATGGGATCTCTGTGCTTAGCCCTTTGGGAGAACTGTCAAGCTATTTTTTAAGAAGTTACATCATTTTACACTCCCATTAGCCTTGCATGAGGGTTCTACTTTCTCCATTTTTTGCCAACTCTCACCATTATAATTATTTTTATTTCATCATAATCATTCCCATGAACGTAAAGTAGACTCTTATTGAGGATTTGACTTGTAGTTCTCAAATGACTACATAGATTGATGATTCTTTCCATCTGTCTGTTGGCTAGTCGTATATCTTCTTGTATATCTGATTGAGGTCTATATTTATTGAAAATTGTATTACTTACGTTTTTTAATGAGTAGTGATGATTCTTTATGTATTATATATATGTATATATATATTATAAATGTCTTATAAGTTACAAAATTTGCCAAAAGAAACCCCCTACTATTCTGTAAGTTTTCTTTTCCACAGTTACTTCCTGTAGTGCTGGTGATAGAACCCAGGGCCTTCTGCATGCTAGGAAAGCTCTCTCCATCACTGAACTGTAGTCACAACACTCTTTTCATTTTCTTGATGGTGTTCTTTGAAACACTAAAAGTTTGCATTTTGATGTCCGGCCTATTTATGTAGTTTTCTCTTATTTGTATGTTTTGGTTTTACAATTAAGACATATAAGATATAGAAGACATGAAGATTTACAGCTGTGGCTCCTAAGAGAGTTTTAATTTTGATATTCGACCTTATTTATTGCTATCATTAATTGCTATTTTTGCACATGAACTGTATGTGTGAGTATGAGTGCATGTCTGCCATAGTACCCAAATGAAGGTCAGAGGACAATTTTCGGTACATGGTTCTCTCCTTCTACCATGGGTTCCAGAGATTGAAAACAGGTTATCAGGTTGGTGAGACAAGTGCCCTTAGCCACTTATCCATCTTGAGTGTCTGGCATTTTATAGTTTTAGCACTTAGATTTTTGTCAATGAAATCTCTGAAGTTAAATTTTGCATATGATGTGCAAAAAGGCTCCAAGGTCCTCTACCCGCATGTATATATTGATTTCCAAGAGAAGCATTTGTTGAAAGTAGTTCTTGGTGGTTCTTTCCCATTCACACTTTTGTTCCTCTGAATATGTTCTTGTTTTCCCTTACTTAGATCGAAGTGTGATGTGGCAAGGCTTGCTTTTTGTCTGTGTAGAACCCCATTAAAAATTTCAAATTTTTACATTTACAGTTTCTGCAAAATATGCAAAATTTAGCTCTTATTTCTTCTGAAGTTTCATGAGACCACTTGGTATTTTATCGTAGTTAACATGCTCCTCTCCTCTCTCTCTTTGTCTCTCTGTCTCTCTGTCTCTGTCTCTCTCTCTGTATGTGTGTGGTTTATACATTTGTATGTGCTTATGTGGATGCGTGCACATGTACATGTAGGTGTGCATGTGAAGGACACGTTTTTTTTTTCCCTGTCTTTTTTCTTTCTTTCAATTTGGATAGTTTCTACTGTTAGGCTTTTAAGTTTGCGCATTTTTTCTCTTCTGCAATGTATAATATAGTATAAATCAAAGCCCCTTTGTTTTCAATTTCAGTTATATTCTTTATCTCTAAGTTTGATTTGGGTTGTTTCTACATCACCTTTTTTGTTTATCTTAAACTTTTTTGTTTTTCTTATGTGTCTATGTTTGTGGAATATGTGTGTATGTGTGTTCATATGCATATTTGTGCATGTGTATGTTTGGAGGCTTGAGGCTGATATTGTAAATCATCCTTCATTGCTCTTCTACCTTATTCTTCTTGACACTGTGTCTAATCTAGCCTGAGCTGGCTTGTGGGAATAGTATGGCTAGCCAGTTTACTCTGGGGATTCCTAGGCTCTGCTTTTGGGGACTGAAATTACAGGCCAGCTGCTATGCTATATGCATCCAATATCTCACATGGGAACTGGGAATCTGAATTCTGGTCATTTTACTTGCATAGCTAACACTTTAACCACTGATTAAACTCTCCAGTACTAGTTCTGTATTTTTTCATGTTTGTTTGTTCATTCGTTTGTTCATTCATTCATTCACTTGTTCATTCATTCACTCGTTCGTTCACTCATTCAGTGTGTGTGTGTGTGTGTGTGTGTGTGTACCAGAGGGCACTTGAGTGCGTGTGCCTGTGGAGGTTCAAGCATGACTTCAGGAATTATCCTGGATTATTCTTTTTTAAATACATTTTTTATTATTTCAGTTCATACAAACTTAATAGGTACACCAATTCCCTCCCTCCCTCCTCCTCCCCCCAGAACCACTTGCTCCCCCTCCCCTCACCCTCCTGCCCCATCCCCCCATGCCTCCCGCCCCGATTCCCAGAGTCCTTTCTTGTGCATGCCTGACTCTCCTCTGGGTCCTCCTCTCCGATGACGTACAAGGACCCAGTGGCATTTCCCTGAACCCTTTCCCGTGTTCCCCTTAAGCATAGGAACACTACTGTGGCTGTCAATCCCTTGCCTCCAAGGATCTTGGTGCCTTTAGCAGATGCTAGACTTTGTGAGGTCAATAGTGTGTTGGACATTGCGCCGGGCATGCAATGTCCAATTATGATTGCTTCGGCCCTAACTTGTGTGGAGTATCTTGCAAATCATTGCTCCTCCCATCCTTTTGCTCTTACACTCTTACCACCCCCTCTTCCGCAAATGTCCCTGAGCTTCAGGATGGGGAGAGATTAGTCTGGCCTAGTTCTAGGTGGTTGATATAGAGTCTCTGAAGTTCTGGATTGTGGTTCGTTGATTTTCTTTTGCAGTTTTGCTGCTCCTGCAATGCCCTTCACTCCATCCTGCTGGGAACTGTATGTCACCCCCTGGCTAGAGACAAACAGCTGTTAAACTGGAGTCTTGTTATAATAGCACATTCAAGGGTAGATGTAATAAAAGTAGGAAATCTCAGTGAGGGAGGGGTCAATCACCCATTTGCAAAATGATTACTTTTAATCTGCCGGACTATATGCCCTCCCCTTCTGTTGAGATCATTACCCCCTTAGTTGTAAATGATCAGGAACGAACGTCTGTGAACTTAACCAGGTGTCACATTACTTATTTTCAGTCCTTGATGGAGGTTTATTTTCTCTACTGTAACATGGTCACTTCTCCCCTTGTTTCAGGTGTGGCCCTCCAACCCCATCCCTCCTGTTCATAAGCCTTGCAATTACTGTAGATAATACATAGATTTACCTATGAGTGTCTCAAGGTAAATGTATGCATTATCTACAGTAATTAAAAAGGGAAATGGATGTCATTAGAAACAATTATATTAAGTGAAGTATTCCAAACCCAGAAAATTAAGCGGCATATGTACTCCCTAATAGGTGGCTCCTAGTACCAAACTCACCCGGCCCACCTTGAACTACTATTTTTTAAAGCAATTCTTTTTTTGATCTTGGTCAATTTCCAGCAATATATATATACATAGATCAATACTTATCCAGCAATACAAAGGAATCAATCTTCAAAAAATATGGATCTCTCATCTGTGAAGCTTCCCTCTAAGGTTTTTTTTTT
The DNA here is from genome assembly GCA_023101885.1 of Typhlomys cinereus. NCBI lineage: Eukaryota > Metazoa > Chordata > Mammalia > Rodentia > Platacanthomyidae > Typhlomys > Typhlomys cinereus. The sequence goes on along the minus strand of JALPQD010000355.1, from coordinate 834,873 downwards.
TCCTCAGATTGTGATTTTTGGCTGCTTCTTTCCTTGCCATCTGTCTTCTGAGTCAGTGTAAACCACTGGGCTCTGTTTAGATTCCCTCTCTTTATGCTACAGCACGGAAACCCTCTCTAGGCAGTGTAGGTAGTTTTAGGGTACCTTATGTGTTTCCTTTTTCCAAAAGAATGCACCTTTGTATTGCTCATTTCGTTATATAAAACTACTTTTTCCCCCCATTTTTGTACTATTTTCTAGGTGATTTTTCTCATTCCTTTTACTCCATCATGGTTGGATAGATGCAGTTCACATATATTTGTTGTGTCTGACTAAATTTACAGTTTTGTTTTACAAGTGTTAAATTCTCAATTTATTAAGATGCATATTAGCCTACCTATATATTTCTACTAAGTTGATTCATATGTAAAGGATACTTTTAAAAAAGAAACAGTGTATTATGAGCACCTCTAAAAATATTCAGCTCCAAATTGCTGTTGAAACCACATAGTTTTTGAGCACTAACATGATGCTTCAAAAGTTCAGATTTTATTTTATTTTTTTAATATAATACTGTTTTTATTTTTATTTTATTTTTTAACATTTTTTATTATTATTTCCGCTCATACAAACTTAGTAGGTACACTGGTTCCCTCCCTTCCTCCTCCTTCCCCCAACCCCCTGCTCCCCCTCCCCTCACCCTTCCTTCCCCATTCCCCAGTGCTTCCCCCCCCCCAATCCCTGGAGAATCCTTTAATGTGCATGCCAGATTCTCCTCTGGGCCCTCCTCTCCGATGATGTACAAGGACCCAGTGGCATTTCCCTGAACGCTTTCCTGTGTTCCCCTTAAGCATAGGAACACTACTGTGGCTGTCAATCCCTTGCCTCCAAGTATCTTGGTGCCTTTAGCAAATGCTAGAGTTTGTGGGGAAAAGTTCAGATTTTAGAGCATTTTTAATTTTAGATTTTCAGATTCGGTATGCTAAAGTAGTGAAGTCTATATAAATCTTCCAAAAATCTGAAAAAAAACCCTCTTAACTATGAAAAAATTCTATCACCCAAGCATCTTGAAGAAGAGATACATAGTCTGTAGAAGAGAGAAGAGAAAATATTCTGCTTTCTAAATTATTGGAACAATGCTGTCATTTAGAAGAAGAACTCAAACTAACAACATCTCCTTTAAGATGATAGCAGCAAAAATACAGTGCTCATCTGAGAGTGTACAAGTCTAATTTCTCTGTGTCCCAAATGAAGAGAATTGAGACATATCTATCAATTATATATGAAGAACACAGAGGAAAGTAGTGAACACCAGCTAAGGCGAGAGTCCTCACAAGTACCTTTTGTTGTCTAGATCTATCTTTGTACTGATATATATGTTAGGGACTGAATTAGTTAGGGTTCTCTGAAGAAACAATCTATAGAATGCAATATATAAAAGTAAGTTTATTAAAATAACTCACAATAAAAAATAGTGTCCTTCAAAGTAGCCACCTGCAGCTGCCTCACCCTTGACCAGAATGTTCCACAACTGCCAAAAGATCCCAAGAAGTTTCTGTGGAGTCGAAGATTCTGGGTTCCGACTTCAATGAAGAACAGCAGAGCTCCAATGTCAGTGATGAACAATGAACAGCAGCAAGGCCTAGAGACCAGGCTCCAAAGGCAGCGGGAACAGCAACAACGCAGTGGAAAAGATGAAGCTCCGAGTCAGCAAAGAACAGATGCAGTAGCAGCAGTAACAAAGAAGGCCACAATGCTCTAAAAGTGAATGACACTCACAGAGTAGACTCCATAGCAGGTCGACACATGGTAAGAGAAGAGCAAGTTCCTCCTCCTTGCACCTCCTATTATCTGGTCCACCACTGGAAAGTACCACCCACTGTGGGCTGGGTTTTCTACAGCAATCAGTCAAGTACCTGCAGATTTGTTCAGGGGCCATTCCAACCATCAACCTTCCACAGCCGTGCCTCAAAGAGTCTGCAACTGTCAAGTTGACACCAAAATGCCATCATAACAGGGACCCTATTCAGCAATAATCTCTGAGTAAAAATACCTACTGCTTATCTAGTGTTTATTACATTCTTTATGCTCTACTAAGTTGTTAGTTATCTGTGTTAGTTTCATCTTTCATTACTGAACGAATGCAAAACCCAAACGACTTAGGAGAAAAGCGTTTTTATTCTTGCTTATGATTCTTCGCTGCACTTAATCAGCATAGCAAGAGAGTTCATGCCAACATCAGGAGCCAAGGGAACCAGCCACTCCATATCCATGGGAATTGCTCAGAGATTGGCAGATATTCTCATTTTACCAGTCTGCCAAAGTATATTAAAGTACAGAACCAGTTCTCTTCATCTCATCTGCCTGCCCACGAAATGGTCCCATCTACCATGGATTGGGTCTTCTCAAATCAATTAGATAATCTCCAACAAACTTGCTAGGGCTCAACCCTCAATTGTAAAGTTGATGCCTGTATCTGACACACAGTCTTTTGTTGAAATCTCCAATCAACCTTATGGGGTGGATGCCATTATCATTTATAGATGAGGAAGCTCAGAGAGAGGTTTAATAATATACTTTAGTGATACACAGGTTGAGATTCATTGAGCTCAGAGTGGAACCGATGTCTTTTAGACTTTAGACTCTGGAATTTGGACTTCATATTTCAGTTTGAGTTGCTAAGAATGGTAGAGTTTTCTTGCTCTTCCACAATAGTATCTGCATCATCTGGCCCTGGATAGGATATTTTGTACCAACCCCAAATATCTATTTTACCTTATCCTTGTTTGGGAAAAGCCTGAATGTTACTCAAGAACATGTATCTCAGCCGCCCGGCCAGCACCACCGTGCGGGGAGCCACCGGCTTTGCCCCCGGGGCCCCGCCCCCTCCGGGCCGACCTTCCTAGGCCCACCGGGGACCTACGTACGTGGTCCACGGAAGACACACTGCTACTCAGAATTCAATAGAATCCAAAGGAAATGCAAGCAAAATTCTAAGGAACAAAGGGAACACAGGCCATACATCTGGACTCCACTACAATCATTATATCACGTGGGCGAGATTCTTCACATCCAGCCCAAAGATAAGTAAACTTTTTCTTTTCACCTTACTGATCCTTTAAAGTATCAATGCTGTAGATCAACTTTCTCATACAGCCACCCCAAAAACATACAACTCCAGGGAGTACACCACTCACCCCCACATTTCACCAAGATACTAAATCGTAAAAGTGCACTACCAAACTAATATTCATCCCCTGGTTACAATAACCTGACTTAACTGATATACTAACAGCCTAATAGCCTCATCTAGGATATAATAATAACAATACACCAACATACCCAATCCAAGGCAAGCACTAGTAAAAACTGGCAAGTGTAACAATACCAACTACGTCAATTCAGTGAAAAACACACAGAAACTGAAAGGTCCTAAAAAACAAAACAATAATGTACAAGTCAAAGTGCAGATCCATGAGAAACAAAACCCAAGAAGATCAATCTCCCACCGAAAGAATCAATCCCATAATGAGGGATTCCAGCCAGAACAAATCCACGGAAAATAGCCATGAAAGCCAGACCTAACATAATGACTTTCAGAGTATGATCATTACCATGATTAATACTATGAAAGAGGAAATCCGAGAAGAGTTAAACAACCGTATCAAACACTTTGAACAGGAACACAACAGGCACTTGGAGGAGTTGAGAAAAACAGTTCAAGAAACAAAAATATGTATAGAGCAGTTAAAACAGTCTCAGGCAGAGTTTAAAATTGAACTAAAATACAAGTTATCTTCAACCCAAAACTCAACAGAGAGTCTTATCAGCAGAACAAATGAGGCAGAAATTAGAATTTCAGATCTTGAAGACAAAGTGGGAGAACTAACCAGCTCAATGGAAGAGATTGTTAAAGCCAAAAAGATACTGGAGAAGAACATTCAGGAGATATGGGACACCCTGAAGAAGCCTAACATGCACATTCATGGAATACCAGAACAAGAATCCCAAAATACCACACCGGAGGAAAAATTTCAATTCATCATAAATGAAAACTTCCCACAACTAAAGAATGAGAGGCCTATCCAAATACAAGAGGCATTTCGCACTCCAAACAGATATGACCATAATAGAAAATTGCCACGGCAAATAATAGACAAAACACTCCACATTTAAGACAAAGAAAAGGTGCTGAGAGCTTCAAGAGAAAAAAAGCGAGTCACTTTTAAAGGTAAACCTATTAGAATAACAAACGACTACTCAATGAAACAGTAAAAGCAAGAAGAGGTTGGAGAGACATACTTCAAGTATTAAATGAGCAAAAATGCCAACACAGACTGATATATCCGGCAAAACTATCTGTCATGATTGAGGGAGAAAGAAAAGTTTTCCAGCACAAAGACAACTTGAAGGGATACATGTCTACCAAACCAGGCTTTCAAAAAATGCTAAAAATGATACTCAAGCTTGAAGAAAAGAACAAGCATATTCAGGAGGACATAAGGGAAGTATAATACCACCAAAACATAAATATCAAACAATATGCTTACAAAATCTATTAAACATAAAAAATGTCCAGAATTAAAAATAATTTCTCCATTATAACATTAAATGTCAACGGTATTAACTCACCGATTAAGAGACACAGATTACAAACTTGGATTAAAAACCACAATCCAACAATCTGCTGCCTTCAGGAAACTCATCTCACCACAAAAGATAGGCACATCCTAAGAATGAAAGGCTGGTCCAAAATCTTGCAAGCTAATGGAACCAGGAAACTGGCAGGGGTAGCAATTATGCTTTCAGACAAAGTGGACTTCAAACCAAAGAAAATCATTTAGTCACAGGTACAATTCACCAGGAAGACTTCACAATACTAAACATATATGCACCCAATACGGGCCCCTCCACATTCATTAAGAAAACCCTACAGCATCTAAAGCAAGAAATCAACTCCCAAATGATAATTCTTGGGGACTTCAACACCGTCTCTCAATATGGGATAGATCAACAGGTCAAAAGGTTAACAAAGACACTTTGGAACTTAATCAAACCCTTAAAGAAATGAACCTTACAGATTTCTATCGAACTTTTCACCCACGCACAAAAGAATACACATTTTTCTCAGCAGCACACGGAACCTTTTCCAAAATAGATCACATATTGGGCCACAAAACGAATCTACACATACACAAAAAAGTTGAAATTCTAACCTGTGCCCTATCAGACCACCACGGCCTAAAGCTGGACATTCACAACACAACAAATGAGAAAATACACTAACTCCTGGAAACTTAACAATATGATGCTGAATGAGAACTGGATACAGGAAGAAATTAAAAAGGAAGTTCAAGATTTCCTGAAAGTGAATGATAACGAAAATACAACTTACCACAATCTCTGGGACACAATGAAAGTTGTCCTAAGAGGTAAGTTCATAGCTCTTAATGCCTACATCAAAAAAATGGAAACATCAGATATAAATAAGTTAATGATGCAGCTTAAGGTTTTAGAGAAACTTGAGCAATCTGATCCCAAGAGTAGTAGAAGAGAGGAGATTAGCAAAATAAGTGGAGAAATATCTGAAATCGAGACTAAGAAAACGATAGAAAAAATCAACCAGTCAAAAAGCTGGTTCTTTGAAAGAATCAATAAGATTTATACACCCCTAGCCAAATTAACCAAAAGCAAGAGACAGAAAACCCAAATTAACAAAATTAGAAATGAACATGGAGTTATCACTACTGATACCCAAGAAATCCAGAGAATTATAACATCATATTTCAAAAACTTATACTCTGTGAAGTTTGACAACACAAAAGAGATGGATGAATTTCTAAGTAAATGCAAACTACCTGAATCAGGAAGTTGTGAATTATTTAAATAGTCCTATAACATATAAGGAAATTGAAGAAGTAATCTCGAATCTTCCCACCAAAAAATGTCCTGGACCACATGGATCCAGCACAGAGTTCTACCAGACATTTAAGCAGTTAATAATACCAATACTCCTTAAACTGTTCCATCAAATAGCAAAGGAAGGAACACTACCAAATTCCTTCTATGAAGCTAATATCGTCTTAATCCCAAAACCTAATAAAGATTCACTTCAAAAAGAAAACTATAGGCCGATCTCTCTGATGAACACAGACGCAAAGACTCTCAACAAAGTCTTAGCAAATTGGATTCAAAAACATATCAAAAAGATCATTCACAGGGACCAAGTAGGCTTCATCCCTGGCACAAAGGGTGGTTCAACATACGCAAATCAATAAATGGAATTCATCATGTAAACCAGTCCAAAGTCCAAGACCACATGATACTCTCGATAGATGCAGAAAAAGCCTTTGACAAGATCCAACAGCCTTGTATGATCAAAACGCTAGAGACAGTAGGAATGGAAGGAACCTTTATCAATATAATAAAAGCTGTATACAACAAGCCCACAGCAAGGATTATGCTCAATGGGGAACAATTGGAAACATTCCCACTTTGATCAGTAACGAGACAAGGCTGTCCACTCTCACCACTTCTATTCAATATTGTACTTGAAGTCTTAGCTGAAGCCATAAGGCAAGAAAGGGACATAAGAGGGATTCAAATCGGTAAGGAAGAAGTCAAGCTATCCCTATTTGCAGATGACATGATCTTATACCTGAGGGATCCCAAAAACTCCACCAGGAAGCTCCTGGAACTAATTGAGAAGTTCAGCAGAGTGGCAGGACACAAAATAAATGTGCAAAAATCAGAGGCCTTCCTATATGCCCAGAATAAAAGAAGTGAAAAAGCTTTGAGAGAAACAATCCCATTTACTATAGCCCCTAAGAAAATGAAGTACCTTGGTATAAACCTAACCAAGGAGGTAAAAGACCTTTACAATGAAAACTTTAAAACCCTAAAGAAAGAAATTGAGGAAGACATCAGAAGGTGGAAAGACCTCCCATGTTCCTGGATTGGCAGAATCAACATCGTAAAAATGACCATCCTACCAAAGGCAATATATAAATTCAATGCTATACCAATTAAAATCCCAAAGCAATTCTTTAAAGAAGTTGACCAAATAATCTCAAAATTCATATGGAGGCACAAAAAGACCCAGGATAGCGAAGACAATCCTGAGTAACAAAAACACTGCTGGAGGTATTACCATACCAAACCTTAGTCTATACTACAAATCCATAGTTATAAAAACAGCCTGGTACTGGCTCCAAAATAGACACACAGATCAATGGATATGGATTGAAGACCCAGATATAAGCCCACAAAAATACCGCCATTTGATCTTTGACAAAGGGGCCCAAAGAATCCAATGGAAAAAGAACAGCATCTTCAACAAATGGTGCTGGCAAAGCTGGATCTTCACATGCAGAAGATTAAAGCTGGACCCGTACTTGTCACCATGTACAAGATTTAATTCCAAATGGATCAAGGACCTTGATATCAGGCCAGAGACTATAAAAACCATAGTTGAAAGGATAGGGAACTCCCTCGAGCTGATTGGGCTAGGCCAACAGTTCCTAAACAGACACCCAGTGGCACAGTCACTGCTACTAACTCTCAACAATTGGGACCTTGTGAAATTAAAGAACTTCTGTTCAGATAAAGAGATTGTAACACAAGCTCAAAGGCAACCCACAGAATGGGAGAAAATCTTCACTAACCACATATCTGATAGAACTCTGCTGTCCAGAGTGCACAAAGAACTTAGAAAACTAAACTCCAAGGAAAACAATGGCTCAATTAAAAAATGAGCCCTGGAACTTAAAAGAAATTTTACCAGGGATGAAATTAAAATGTCTAACAAATATCTGAAAAAATGCTCCACTTCCTTAGCCATCAGGGAAATGCAAATCAACACTTCCCTGAGATATCATCTCACCCCAACAACAAATGCTGGAGAGGATGTGGAGAGACAGGAACTCTCCTACATTGTTGGTGGGAATGCAGGTTCATACAGCCACTCTGGCGAGCTGTCTGGAGATTCTTAAAGAAATTAAAGATTGAAATCCATATGCTATTTTATTTATTTAATATTATATTAATGGGATGTACTTAAATGAAGAACAAGCAGATGTGGACATTTTTACATGAAACATAAAGGAAAGCTTTAAGTACAGATTTTGTATAGAAATAACTTAATGAAGTCACAATTCCTGTCTCAAAGGTTTATTTTGGTTTTCAACAAATACAGCTCTTCAAGCAGAAAATAAGCGTGCAATATTGAAAAGAGAATAAACTATTGAAAACTGGTTTAAAAAAAAAAAAAGAAATCCATATGACGCTGCTATCCCACTTCTGGGAATAACCCCCCATGCAGCAGAGGTTCACCTTGATAGCACAAGCACGATCATATTCATAGCAGCACTGTTTATAATAGCAAAATCATGGAATCAACCCAAATGTCCAACATTTGATGAGTGGATAAGGAAAATGTACATCTATACAATAGAGTACTACTTAGCCATCAAGAACGATGAATTACTGGAATTTGCAGGGAAATGGATGTCATTAGAAACAATTATATTAAGGAAGTATCCCAAACCCAGAAAATTAAGCGCTGTATGTACTCCCTAATAGGTGGCTCCTAGTATCAAACTCACCCAGCCAACATTGAGACATTCAAAGGTAAACCTATGTAATAAAGTAATTGCAAGAATTATGAACAGGAGGGATGGGGTTGGAGGGCCACACCAGACACAAGGAGAGAGGGGACCATGTTACAGCAGAGAAAAGAGGCCTCCATCAAGGAATGCAAGTAAGTAATGTGACACCTGGTTAAGTTCACAGACGTTCGTTCCTGATCATGTACAACTGAGGGGGTATGATCTCAACAGAAGGGGAGGGCATATAGTCTGGCAGATAAAAAGTAATCATTTTCCAAATGGGTGACTGACCCCTCCCTCACTGAGGTTTCCTACTTTTATTACATCTACCCTTGAATGTGCTATTATAACAAGACTCCAGTTTAACAGCTGTTTGTCTCTGGCCAGGGGGTGACATACAGTGCCCAGCAGGATGGAGCGAAGGGCATTGCAGGAGCAGCAAAACTGCAAAAGAAAATCAACAAACCACAATCCAGAACTTCAGAGACTCTATATCAACCACATAGAACTAGGCCAGACTAATCTCCCCCCATCCTGAAGCTAAGGGACATTTGTGGAAGAGGGGGCGGTAAGATTGTAAGAGCAAAAGGATGGGAGGAGCAATGATTTGCAAGATTCTCCATGCTAGTTAGGGCCGAAGCAATAATAATAGGACTTTGCATGCCCTGCGCAATGTCCAACACACTATTGACCTCACAAAGTCTAGCATCAGCTAAAGGCACCAAGATCCTTGGAGGCAAGGGATTGACAGCCACAGTCGTGTTCCTATGCTTAAGGGGAACACGAGAAAGGGTTCAGGGAAATGCCACTGGGTCCTTGTACGTAATTGGAGAGGAGGACCCAGAGGAGAGTTAGGCCTACACAATAAAGGACTCTCTGGGAATTGGGTGGGGGCACTAGGGGATGGAGAGGGAGGGAGGGGGAGCAGGGGGTTCGGGGGGAGGAGGAGGAAGGGAGGGAACTGGTCTACCTATTAAGTTTGTATGAGCGGAAATAATAAAAAATGTATTAAAAAAAAGGACATGTATCTCTCTATCTCCACCAGTTCCCACATTTAGGTTGAGGACTTAGTTTGGCCAGGTTATTCCCTTCTCTGCTAGGTGCTAGATGTGCTAATTGTCTTTTGCAAAGACCTTGCTCATTGTTGCCTTTAAATCTCATGCTCTAGGATCGGGACATTGTTCTGCTGGTAGAGTGCATGCTATGCAATCATGAGGCTGAGTTTTATCCTGGCACCAATGTTAAAGAGCTGGTTACAGTGACATGCACTTGTAATCTCAGACATAGCAAGATAGAAGATAGGGCTCGCTGGTTAGCCAGTTAAATCAACTGGTGAACACCAGGTTCAGTGGGAGATCCTGTCTCAAAAACAAAAACGAAAAAACAAGATGGAGAGTGATCGAGGAAGACACCCAACAATGACCTCTGACTTCCATACACATCTGCACATACAGGGCCATGTACACACATGTACACGTGTACACACACACACACCCCTTATGGTCCCTGAAAACTCAAGTCTTACTTCATTTTTTTTTGCTTTCCTTCTCAAATCTTCTGATTCTTTAAATTATCAGATTTGGATTTGGCTACATGGTCTTTCTTACTTTTCTGCATGGTCCTTTGCCTCTCTCTCTCTCCTTTTTTTTATTAAATGGTACCCTTATATTCACCATAGCTGTCTCACAATTCCCAATCATAAAATATTCATTGAATTTTGAACAAAACACTGAATTTTACATTGCCCTCTTCTTCAAGACAATCAGTCTTCCTATTTTTTTAAATGTTTTTTTATTCTCCCACATAATTACTATAGGAACTCTGCAGGTGACAGTATCAGAGCAATGCTACTGTAGAATCAGAAAGATAGCTAAGTTGTGTAGTACTCCTCCCTTTTTACTGTTAAGAACTCTTTGGGGTTTCAGTGGACTGGGGTAATCTGCCTACTCTTTGAGACTGTATCTTAAACTGTTATTTTAGTTCTTTCCACTGTGTCCAGAGGCCCACGTATGAGAGATGATCAGGCCAGGAGAGTCTTGGGTACATAATTTTGCATGTCTAAGGCCCACGAGCCATCTGGTCACTTGCCTCTCCTAGAGAAATTACCTCTCCCTCTTTTATCCTCCCAATTGCATCTACAGGAAAGTTTCTTTTTGTTGTTTCATTAGCACTGGTGCATGACTATGGCTAAGCTGTAATCATAGTATCTTTCATGGTTCTCGGGGTGGGGGAGAATCCAAGCACTTGCACATGCTAGGTAAGTGCCCAAGATACAATAAAAAATAACTTGGCAGTATGAACAATAGCTACCATTTATCAAGTGATTATCATACCAGACACAGCGATTTTTGGAAATTCTGATAGAGTTAGAGGGAAATCCTCAGAAAGCTTGAGAACTAGCTGTGGCAAGATGCAAGCCAATGACAGAATTGGAGTCAGAGCCCAGGACCTCATGTCAACACATCTCACACATCTTGCTGCTCTGCTCTGTGTGCATCAGGGCTTCTCAAATTCAATGTGCATGCTGGGCATCGTGTAAATCACAGATTTTGATCTATCGTCTCTGGCCTTGCTCTTGAGATTCTGAGTATCTGGTCAGTGATTGATGATGTCAGTGCTGTTGATCCATATATAGTATTGTCAGTACACCAATAGAAATGCAGAGAGAGTCAGGAATCTCGTAACTACCAATAGGATGTTTTTAGCCAAAATATTGTGGATGTGATGTTATAGAAAAATATTTCTTTGCTTTTAGCAACCATATTAAATATGAAGTTGTGTTTTAGGAAACATTTTATTCTTTTAGAAAACATTTTATTGTGAAAATTTGGGTGAGGGAATTGGTCAGGTGATGGCACTTTTGCCCCCATTTACTCCATTCATTGCTGACATTGCGACGTTCTCAGCAGTTGTTTTGAATATGCATGCTTTAGAAAGTTTTACAGGTCTTTCCTAGTCAGTCTTGTATGGGACTGTTTGTTTTTATAGGAAAGTATCTGCAAGTCTTCATCCCATTTTACATGTTGAGAACTACTCCAGCAGGAATGTGCACTCTTTCAAATGGTTCTGGGACTTTTCCATTACCAAAGCCTTGACCAAAAAAGATATAGTAATATATGCAATTTTATATTATTTCTTATATCTAGTGCTGTGAGTCCCCATGCTTCCAGCTACATAATTGAAGCTCTTTGAAATGGCAGTTGATTGTTATAATCAGGCAAATGTAATGTGCTCGACTCTAAGACAACTTTCCTGATGACCAACCTAAGCCCAGACAGAAGTACTTTCCAATCTCACAGAGTTGAAAGTCAGTGACGTTAGCTTTCCTCTTCTGACCTTGTGGTTTTCACTTCAGAATGTATGTGTGACAGCCTTAGCTAAACAACATGGCCCAAGAAAATAGAAGTTCATTGATAGTTAGCCAGATCTTTGCATGTCCAGTATTTTGCAACTGAAGAGTAAGCTTGATTGGTATTTAATTATTAGGTAGCAGGAAGTAACTATAGAATTACAAAGCTGAACGTTAAGCCCACACTTATAACTAGTGTCTACCATTTGCATATTCCCATATGTGCATAAAACCAAGAACTTAGGGTCTGTGACTCTAGAATCACTCTCCATGTATTCAGATCCCCATTCTTGCCCTTGATAGCTGTTTGACCTCAGATACATTCTTTACCCTCTCTCAGTCTGAATTTCTTTTTTGTCCAACATGCAAATAATGATAAGTCATGCTTCCCTGTCAGGATAGTTTTGGAGAGCAAATGAAATAAGCTGTGTAACACGTACAACCAGTGACTGGTAGGTAGGATACAGAAAATGCAATTTGTTATTATTACACTCTGGTTCCCAAACAATATACCATCTTTAGCAAGAGCACTGGGCACAAAGAGTTACTGTTGTTAGTAAATCTGAATTATTTAGGTTAGTGGGAGATATATTAAACATCTTCATGTTGGACAAGTGAGATAGCTTTGTGGTAAAAAGTGCCTATGTGCAAACCTGGAGAATTGAGTTCTAGCCCAGAGCCCACATGGAGAAAGGAGAGAATGGACTTAAGAATGTTGTCTTCTGATCTCACACATGTCCCTAAGCATGCATGTATTTGCCTTCTCCTGCTCCACATACACCTTCAAATAATTTTAAAATCCATTTTATCTCTTAGTCTTTTTCCCATCCATTACTTACTTGCTCCCACAAAAATGGTCTTTCTTGTGCCTTACTGCTTCTTTACCTTTCTTGCTTTGTTGATTTTCATTTCTTATATATCATAGCTCCATTTACATACTTATATAGGTGGGTCACATGTTTGACTTCACATGTTTGTATGTGACTTCAAGCCTAAGCCATATCTCTGACTATATCCATGTATTTCTTACTTTCTCTAGTTGTGAATCTGCTCTTGGAACTCTCAGGACTCGTTCATCTTCATCTGTTTCCCTTGGATCTAGTATAAAAGCCTCTCTTGGCTTTCATCCACCCACCCTTCTCTGAGTGAAACTTTCCTTTTGTACACTGGCCCCCATTGTCAGGTTATCTACCACCCCAAATCCATCAGCATGTTAAGTGTTTTTTAATAAGGGATTGCATGGAATTACAAAGCTTTTCTACTGCAAAGAAACTACCAGTAGAGTGAACAGACTACAGAATAGGAGAAAAGATTGCCAGCTGGGGTTGGAGAGGTGGCTCAGGGGTTAAGCCTCTGCCTTGCAAGCGGTAGGTCCTGAGTTCGGATCCTAGACCCCACGTATAGACGCTGGGCGGAAGTGGGGGCGGGCTGCGTTTCTGGTCCTTGTGGGGTGGAACCTGTGAATCCCGGGGCAGAGTAAATGAGGAGGTGGAGGCGGTCCATGTTGGTTCTCGAATTCGCCTGAGGTTTTACACACACACACACACACACACACACACGCGCGCGCGCGCGCACACACACACACTCATACATGCACAATTAAAAAAAAAGATTGCCAGCTATATTACAGACGGAGGGTCAATAACTAGAATATATTAAGAACTGTAGAAGTTAACACCTGCCAATCCATAGATGAACTAATGAGCTGAACAGATGGTTCTTAAAGAAGAAACATAAGTGGCTGATAAATATTTTTTTAAAACTGTACAACAGCCAGTTGTGGTGGCACATGCCAGTAGGATATGCTAAAGAGGTGGAGGCAGGAGGATCAGAAGTTTGAATCCAGCCTGGGCTACACCCTTTTGATGAAGGGCGGGAAGGGAAGGAAAGGAAAAAAGGAGAGAGGAAGAAAACTAAAACTAGGAAAAACTAAATAAAAACACTAAAAATTTATACAACATCCTTAGCAAATGACTTTGAGATTCCTTCTTACCTTAGTCAGAATGACTATCATTAAGAAATCAGAAGTGACCAGAAATGCCCATAAGGATGTGGGGAAGAAGGAACCATTATACACTGCTGTAGGGAGTTTCAGCTGGTATAGCCAGCATAGAAAACATTATGGAGGTTTCTCAGAAAATCAAAATTAGAACTACCCATGAATCTGCCATACTATTTTTGAAATGAAAAGATACTCACAGGACTGTATATCCTACTTCAGAGATACTCGTATATCTGTTTATGACTGTTCTATCCATAATAACATGGAAATGGAAGCAGTCTAGATGTCTATCTGGTGATGAGTGGAAAATGAAAATGTGGCATATGTACATAACGGAATTTTACTTAGTCATAAAGAACAGTAAAAGCATGAACTTTGCAGGTAAAGGGATTAAGTGAATGGTCATTATGTTAAGTGATATAAACCAGACTCAGAAAGTAAATACCATATATTCTTTCTCATGCACGGATTCTAGTTGTTATTTTTTCAATATGCATGTACATGTGAGTGAGGGGATGAGTAAAGGGCATGAAATTAGGAACCAGATGATGGGGAAGAGATTTTAAAGAAAGCATGGGAGGAAAGAAGAGACTAGAACACACGTGACAGGATAGTAGACAGGGAACTCCTAGGGTGGAAGGATACAAGCATGAGAGAGGTAGGTAAATGAAAGAGAGGAGTGAGGAGGCAGTCACAAAAACAAAAGTGTTCCCAAAAATGCCTCAAGGAAGCCCACTACTTTGTATGCTAATTAAAATGCAAAATAATAAAATCCATATTATTCTGGATCTAATTCCCAAATGCTCCTTGCTTCTGGAGTATCAAGTGTTACAAGAGAAAGTCATAAAATGATGTGCATTGGGTACAGAGTCAGAAGCAACTTTGAATGTTCCTTTGTTCTTCTCTTGTTAATTCCTCACAGAGGTACAATGGCTAGGTAGGTAACAGCCCAAGCGGAGACATCTGATAAGACTTAGGTGCAAATTCTGGACCTCTACATTTTGCCTGCATAATTGAAATCAGGTGTGCTCAGGGTGGTATGGCTGTAGACACCAGAGCCCACAGTGCCTGTATAATTGAGAAAATTGATCTCATTTGCATTCATTTCAGATTGTTTTAAGTAAGGCGAAAGATTTATATGATCTGAAGAGAAACCAGAGTATAGATTGTTTTAAATAAATAAGTTTTGGTCACTGATAATTTGATACACATAGATTCTGATTACTTTCTCCCTTTCTCCTGCCAGTTCTGCCCCTTTCTTCCTTACAAATCTCTTTCCTATATTGTAGCTTTTGTTTCATGCACCACTGAGTTTGACCAGGGTTGTTTGTGTAACTATGGGTTTTGGAATTATCTATTGGAGCTGGATGGACTTGATCCTCTGATACTTGCTACTATGTCTCCCATTCTCCCGGAATCTGTTGTCAATAGTTCAACATTAATTACTAGGGCTCCATAAGCCCTTCTCCTGTCCATAACCGTCTGCAGTCGAAGATGAAAGAATATAAGAGCTGAAAGCTAGGGAGAAAGATTGGAAAATAACACCTTTTAAGCAGGGCATGACCATAGCAATCATGAACCCATCGTCTTCTGATTTCACTTCCTTTATTTGTAATTTGGGATGCTGGCAGTTTTCACCTTAGTGAATTAGTTTGGAATACTAAATCAGAACAACGGTGGAAAATATAGCACACAGAGCAGTACATTAAATGCGGGTGAATTTTTTGTGGGTGTGTATGAGTGTATAACACATATACATACACACGAACTTAATTCATTGAGTTAGTATACCGTGAAATCTCCCCAATTTAATTGTATAATTCAGTTATTTTCCAAATTTATAGAGCTTCATGGCAGTCATTGCAGTTATATTTGAAAACATTTTCATTCTTCCACAAAGTTCCCTTGTGCCTGTTTGCAATGAAATAGCATTTCCACTTCTGGCCTCAAGTAACCACTGAGTAAACCACTTTTTGCATTTCTAAATTATCTGGACATTTCATAGGCGTGAAATCAACAGCATGATATTTTGCATCTGAATTCTTTTCTGCAGCATCATGTTTTTGGGTTGTATCATATATCTATACTTCATTTGCTTTTTTGGGTAAATAATATTCTATTATATGGATAGACCACATTTTAGCCGTTCATTATCATTGATAGATATTTGAATTATTTCAGGTTTCAGCAATTTTAAAGAATGCTGACGTGGATACTTATGTACATCTCTTTGTGTAGAAATGCATTTGGATTACTCTATCTCTTTATTGCTTTGCTTTCTGAGGGTCCCCAGACTCCACCTTCTAGGTCCAGAAGTGCAATTTTCTTGTCATTTGACCCAAGATTTTTTAAATAGGATCCAGACCTTTTTATTGTTTGCAAGGCAGAGGCTTATCCCATGAGCCATCTCTCTTTTTTATTATTAATATATTTTTTATTATTATTACAGCTCATACAAACTTAATAGGTACACCAGTTCCCTCCCTCCCTCCTCCTCCCCCGGTACCCCCTGCTCCCCTCCTCACCCCCGTCCCTCCCCATCCCCCAGTGCCTCCAGCCCCAATTCCCAGAGTCCTTTCTTGTGCATGCCTGATTTTCCTCTGGGCCCTCCTTTCCGATGACGTACAAGGACCCAGTGGCCTTTCCCTGAACCCTTTCCCGTGGTCCCCTTAGGTATAGGAACACTGCTGTGGCTGCCAGTCCTTTGCCTCCAAGGATCTTGGTGCCTTTAGCAGATGCTAGACTTTGTGAGGTCAACAGTGTGTTGGACAATGCGCAGGGCATGCAAAGTCCAATTATGATTGCTTCAGACCTAACTAGTATGGAGTATCTTACATATCATTGCTCCTTCCATCCTTTTCCTCTTACACTCTTACCGCCCCCTCTTCCGCAAATTTCCCTGAGCTTCAAGATGGGGAGAGATTAAGCTGGCCTAGTTCTAGGTGGTTGATATAGAGTCTCTGAAGTTCTGGATTGTGGTTTGTTGATTTTCTTTTGCAGTTTTGCTGCTCCTGCAATGCCCTTCACTCCATCCTGGTGGGCATTGTATGTTACCCCCTGGCCAGAGATAAAAAGCTGTTAAACTAGAGTCTTGTGATAAAAGCACATTCAAAGGTAGATGTATTAAAAGTGGGAAACCACAGTGAGGGAGGGGTCTATCACCAATTTGCACAACGGTTCCTTTTTATCTGCCAGACTATATGCCCTCCTCTCCTGGTGAGATCATACCCCCTCAGTAGTAAATGATCAGGAACAAAAGTCTGTGAACTTAATCATATGTCTCATTACTTATTTGAGTCCTTGATGGAGGCCCATTTTCTCTGCTGTAACATGGTCCCTTCTCTCCTTGTTTCTGGTGTGGCCCTCCTACCCCATCCCTCCTGTTCATAATCCTTGCAATTCCTGTCTCTAGGTGGGCTGGGTGGGTTTGGTACTAGGAGCCACCTATTAGGGAGTACATACGGCCTTAATTTTCTGGGGCTGGGATACTTCACTTAATATAATTGTTTCTAATGACATCCATTTCTCGGCAAATTCCAGTAATTCATCATTTTTGATGGCTGAGTAGTACTCCATTGTACCACAGTTTCCTTATCCACTCGTCAACTGTTGGACATTTGGGTTGATTCCATGACTTTGCTATTGTAAACAGTGCTGCTATGAACATGGTCGTGCTTGTGCTATTGAGGTGAACCTCTGCTGTATGGGGGGTTATTCCCAAAAGTGGAATTGCAGGGTCATATGGCATTTCAATCTTTAATTTCTTTAAGAATCTCCAGACGGCTCGCCAGAGTGGCTGTATGAGCCTGCATTCCCACCAGCAATGTAGGAGAGTTCCCCTCTCTCCACATCCTTTCCAACATTTGTCATTGTTTGTATTGTGCATTTTTGCCATCCTGACCGGGGTCAGATGATATCTCAGGGAAGTTTTGATTTGCATTTCCCTGATGGCTAAGGAAGTGGAGCATTTTTTAAGATATTTGTTAGACATTTTAATTTTATCCCTAGTAAAGTTTCTTTTAAGTTCCAGGGCCCATTTTTTAATTGGGCCATTGGTTTCCTTGGTGTTTAGTTTTCTAAGTTCTTTGTGCACTCTGGACAGCAGAGTTCTATCAGATGTGTGGTTAGTGAATATTTTCTCCCATTCTGTGGGTTGCCTTTGAGCTTGTGTTAAAATCTCTTTATCTGAACAGAAGCTCTCAAATTTCACAAGATCCCAACTGTTGAGAGTTGGTAGCAGTGACTGTGCCATTGGATGTCTGTTTAGGAAATGTTGGCCTAGCCCAATCAGCTCGGGGGAGTTCCCTATCCTTTCAACTATGGTTTTTATAGTCTCTGGCCTGATATCAAGGTCCTTGATCCATTTGGAATTAAGCCTTGTACATGGTGACAAGTACGGGTCCAGCTTTAATCTTCTGCATGTGGAGATACAGTTTTGCCAGCACCATTTGTTGAAGATGCTGTTCTTTTTCCATTGGATTCTTTGGGCCCCTTTGTCAAAGACCAAATGGCTGTAACTTTGTGGGCTTATATCTGGGTCTTCAACCCTTATCCATTGATCTGTGTGTCTATTTTGGAGCCAGTACCAGGCTGTCTTTATAACTATGGATTTGTAGTATAGACTTAGGTTTGGTATGGCAATACCTCCAGCAGTGTTTTTGTTACTCAGGATTGTTTTTGCTATCCTGGGTGTTTTTTGCCTCCATATGAACTTTGAGATTGTTTGGTCAACTTCTTTGAAGAATTGCTTTGGGATTTTGATTGGTATAGCATTGAATCTGTATATTGCCTTTGGTAGGATGGTCCTTTTTACGATGTTGATTCTGCCAATCCAGGAACAAGGGAGGTCTTTCCACCTTCTGGTGTCTTCTGCTATTTCTTTCTTTAGGGTCTTAAAGTTTTCATTGTAAAGGTCTTTTACCTCCTTAGGTTTATACCAAGGTATTTCATTTTTTTAGGGGCTATAGTAAATGGGATTGTTTCTCTCAAGGCCTTTTCACTTCTTTCATTCTGGGCATATAGGAAGGCCTCTGATTTTTGCACATTTATTTTGTATCCTGCCACCCTGCTGAACTTCTCAATTAGTTCCAGGAGCTTCCTGGTGGAGTTTTTGGCATCACTCAGATATAAGATCATGTCATCTGCAAATAGGGATAGTTTGGCTTCTTCCTTGCCGATTTGAATCCCTCTTCTCTCCCTTTCTTGTCTTATAGCTTCAGCTAAGATTTCAAGTACAATATTGAATAGAAGTGGTGAGAGTGGACAGCCTTGTCTAGTTCCTGATCGAAGTGGGAATGCTTCCAATTGTTCCCCATTGAGCATAATCCTTGCTGTGGGCTTGTTGTATACAGCTTTTATTATATTGATAAAGGCTCCTTCCATTCCTAATGTCTCTAGTGTT
Source organism: Typhlomys cinereus (assembly GCA_023101885.1). Lineage (NCBI taxonomy): Eukaryota > Metazoa > Chordata > Mammalia > Rodentia > Platacanthomyidae > Typhlomys > Typhlomys cinereus. The sequence continues at coordinate 815,536 of JALPQD010000355.1, read as the reverse complement.
TTGATCATACAAGGCTGTTGGATCTTGTCAAAGGCTTTTTCTGCATCTATCGAGAGTATCATGTGGTCTTGGACTTTGGACTGGTTTACATGATGAATTACATTTATTGATTTGCGTATGTTGAACCAACCTTGTGTGCCGGGGATGAAGCCTACTTGGTCCCCGTGAATGATCTGTTTGATATATTTTTGAATCCGATTTGCTAAGACTTTGTTGAGAATCTTTGCGTCTGTGTTCATCAGAGAGATCGGCCTATAGTTTTCTTTTTTAAGTGAATCTTTATTAGGTTTTGGGATTAAAACGATATTAGCTGCATAGAAGGAATTTGGTAGTGTTCCTTCCTTTGCTATTTGATGGAACAGTTTAAGGAGTATTGGTATTATTAACTGCTTAAATGTCAGGTAGAACTCTGTGCTGGATCCATCTGATCCAGGACATTTTTTGGTGGGAAGATTTGAGATTACTTCTTCAATTTCCTTATATGTTATAGGACTATTTAAATAATTTACAACTTCCTGATTCAATTTAGGTAAGTTGTGTTTACTTAGAAATTCATCCATCTCTTTTGTGTTGTCAAACTTCACAGAGTATAAGTTTTTGAAATATGATGTTATAATTCTCTGGATTTCTTGGGTATCAATAGTGATAACTCCATGTTCATTTCTGATTTTGTTAATTTGGGTTTTCTCTCTCCTGCTTTTGGTTAATTTCGCTAGGGGTGTATCAATCTTATTGATTTTTTCAAAGAACCAGCTTTTTGACTGGTTGATTTTTTTCTATCGTTTTCTTAATCTCGATTTCAGATATTTCTCCCCTTAGTTTGCTAATCTCCTCTCTTCTACTACTTTTGGGATCAGATTGCTCTAGTTTCTCTAAAGCTTTAAGCTGCATTGTTAAGTTGTTTCTTTCTGATGTTTCCATTTTTTTGATGTAGGCATTAAGAGCTATGAACTTACCTCTTAGAACAGCTTTCATTGTGTCCCAGAGATTTTGGTAAGTTGTATTTTCGTTATCATTCACTTTCAGGAAATCTTGAATTTCCTTTTTAATTTCTTCCTGAATCCAGTTCTCATTCAGCATCATATTGACTTCTTCCTTGCCGATTTGAATCCCTCTTATGTCCCTTTCTTGTCTTATAGCTTCAGCTAAGATTTCAAGTACAATATTGAATAGAAGTGGTGAGAGTGGACAGCCTTCCAGGAGTTAGTGTATTTTCTCTTGTTTGATGTGTTGTGGATGTCCAGCTTTGGGCCGTGGTGGTCTGATAGGGCACAGGTTAGAATTTCAACTTTCTTGTATATGTGTAGATTCGTGTTGTGGCCCAATATGTGATCTATTTTGGAGAAAGTTCCGTGTGCTGCTGAGAAAAATGTGTATTCTTTGGTGCGTGGGTGAAAAGTTTGATAGAGATCTGTAAGGTCCATTTCTTTCAGGGTTTGATTAAGTTCCAAAGTGTCTCTGTTAAGCTTTTGACCTGTTGATCTATCCCATATTGAGAGGGCGGTGTTGAAGTCCTCAAGAATTATCGTTTGGGGGTTGATTTCTTGCTTTAGACGCTGTAGGGTTTTCTTAATGAATGTGGAGGGGCCTGTATTGTGTGCATATATGTTCAGTATTGTGAAGTCTTCCTGGTGAATTGTACCTGTGACTAAAATGTAGTATCCATCTGTGTCTCTTATAATTTTCTTTGGTTTGAAGTCCACTTTGTCTGATAGCATAATGGCTACCCCTGCCTGTTTTCTGCTTCCAGTAGCTTGTAGAATTGTTGACCAGCCTTGTATTTTTATCGCATGCCTATCTTTTGTGGTGAGATGGGTTTCCTTCAGGCAGCAGATTGATGGATTGTGATTTTTAATCCAAGTTTGTAATCTGTATCTCTTGATCGGTGAATTAAGTCCATTAACATTTAGTGTTATAATGGAGAAACTATTTTTAAGTCCAGACATTTATTATGTTTAGTACTTTTTATAAGTATATTTCTTCGCTTTTAATGGTGTTATAATTGCCTTCTGTTCTCCTGGATATGCCTGTTTTTTTCTTCACGCTTGAGTATCATTTCTAGCATTTTTTGAAGGCCTGGTTTGGTGGACATGTATCCCTTCAAGTTGTCTTTGTGCTGGAAGATTTTTCTTTCTCCTTCGATCATGGCGGATAGTTTTGCAGGGTAAATCAGCCTGGGTTGACATTTTTGCTCATTCAATACTTGAAGTATGTCTCTCCAACCTCTTCTTGCTTTTACTGTTTCCATTGAGAAGTCATTTTTTATTTTAATAGGTTTACCTTTAAAAGTGACTTGTTTTTTCTCCCTTGAAGCTCTCAGCACCAGTTCTTTATCTTGAATGTGGAGTGTTTTAACTATTATTTGCCGTGGGGTGCTTCTGTTTTGGTCATATCTGTTTGGGGTGCGGAATACCTCTTGTATATGGATGGGCCTCTCTTTTTTTAGATGAGGAAAGTTTTCCTTGATGATCATGTAACAAATTTCCTCAGGTGTGGTATTTTGAGATTCTTGGTCTGGTATTCCATGAATACGCATGTTGGGCTTCTTCAGGGTGTCCCATATCTCTTGGATATTTCTCTCAAGTATCTTTTTGGCTTTAACCACCTCTTCCATTGACCTGGTTAGTACTCCCACTTTACCTTCAAGGTCTGAAATTCTGTTTTCTGCTTCGTTAGTTCTGTTGATAAGACTCTCTGTGGCGTTCTGGGTTGAAGATAACTTGTCTTGTAGCTCAGTTTTAAACTCTGCTTGAGTCTGTTTTAACTGCTCTATGCCAGTTTTTTTTTTCTTGCACTGTTTTTCTCAACTCCTCCAAGTGTCTGTTGTGTTCCTCTTCAAAGCGATTGATTCGATTATGTAATTCCTCCCGGATCTCCTCTTTCATAGTATTGAACATGGTAATGATCATATTTTGAAAGTCGTTATCCTGGGTCAGGTTTTCTTGGCCTTTTTCCGCTGGTTTGTTCTGGTTGGAGTCTAATTCGCGGGGTGAGTCCCGGCTGGACCGCGCGCGCGTCCCGACTGGCGGAGTTCGGTGGGGTGAAAGGGGCCATGAGCCATCTCTCTAGCCCCTATTTCTCTTCTTTGATAATTATTATTTTCTCACTATTGTATTTTTGTCATAACCTGATCAACATTTGTGGCTATCGACTATTGCTAATACAGTTACTGTAGAAGATATAGAGTGACTTCTTATTTTGTCTTTAATTTGCTTTAATCTGTAATGCCTAGTGACAAATTGATATCATATGTTGATTAGTCTGATTAGATGTTTTTTGTATGCCTTTTTTGATGAAGTGGTTATTCAGATAACTTTCTCATTTTTATCGGGGTTGTTTTTCTCATTATTCAATTATTAGAACTGTTTAAAGCATTCTGCATTTGAATTGTTTATCTCTTTGCCTAGTAGCAAATTCTTCAGTCTTTGTTGATCTGGGAATATTCTGATTTCATTTTTATTTTGAAAGGTAGTTTTGCTACATCAAAATTTCTTGGTGGATTATTTTTTATTTCAATGTTATGAATATCTTTTCGTTCTTTTCCTCTGAGAATATCCTTATTGTGCTTTAATTTTTGAAGAATAATTTTGCTACATCTAGAATTCTGAGTCGGTCTTTTATTTTGGTCTTTCCACATTTTCAATGCTATTCTGCTGCCTACTGTCTCAATTGATTGTATAAAAATTTAACTACCTATTATATTGATTCTTTTCTCTGTATGAGGTGTCCCTTTCTACTTGCCTCTTTATAAATTTTTCTTCTTCAACTCTGTCCTCATTCTCTATCTTTTTGAGGTGCTAGGTACTGAACTAGCTGGACATTGAACACGGGATGTTGTGATCTACCACTCTGCTGTGTCTCCAGTGTGTTCTTCCCTTTAATCTGTTCCTTCTTTTCCCAAGTCTTTGTCCCTGGTCTATGAACTTGATGTTTCTAAGTGTGGAATTCTTTGTATATATCCTTGAGGTTCCAAAAGCTCCTGCTTGCAAGTACGCGTTCATCATAAACATCGGGAGAGAGTTCACCATTATTGTTTCTTCATATACTTATTTTCTTGTCCTTTCCTTCCAAGAATTTTATGATAAATATAATGATTGATTGTGTTTTATATACCTCATAGGCTAATTTTTAAATTTATTCTTTTTTGTTTTTGTCAAGCCCCATCATTTCTTTGAATTTGCCTTCCAATGTATTCTGTTTTTTTTCCTGCTTTTTGAGCCTGTGTAGTAAAATTTAAGTTTTTCTTGTTTAATTTTACACTCCAGACTTTCCGTTAGCTTTTTTTCCAAAAATGATTTCTCTTTCCTTATTGAGGTTGTTCTGTTGTTTTTTCATACTTTCCTTTCTGTGCGTACGCATGTGCATATGTCCGAGTGTGCAGACCAAAGGACACTTTCAGGTGTAATTCCTCTAGTGACGTCCACCTTGCCTTTTAAGACTGGGATTCTCATTGGACCTAGAGCTCATTAAGCAGTCCCAAGGTAGGTTAAGTGAGCCCCAGAGAGCTGCCTCATTTTGCCTGCCTAGTGTTGGGCTTCCAAGTGTACATATCACCATGCCTTACATTTTACAATGTAGGTTCTGGAATTAAGATCAGGTCCAGTGTTTTTAAGGTAGGTACTTCACTAAATAAGTGATCACTCAACTTGTCCTTTAACTCTTTAAACTTGGCATTCTTTAGTTATTTTTTTTCTTATGTGTGTGTATGTGTGTGTGTAGTAGAGTGTGTATGCTGGCAGAAGTCCAAGGGAGACATTGCAAATCATTCTGGATTGCTCTACTACCTTTTGATTTGCTATGTGGTTTCCCAAACTCCAACTTCCAGGGCTGGAAGTGCAGGCCAGTGCCATTTGTGCACTATATTTTTTTTTCACGGGATCTGGGGATCTAAACTCAGGTCTTTTTGTTTTTGAGACAAATATTAACCACTGAGCCATCTCCACAGCCCAAATAAACCTTTATTAAATAAACACTTTACATTCTTTACCTACTGAATCCAATATTTAGGAACACTCAGAAAACTTTCTATTAACTGTCTTTTTTTCCTGGTTGTGTCTTTCTTTTCTTTTCCAATTTCTGTCTTCTAATGTTTTGTTCAAAGCTTACATTCTACAGCATGTATTATTATGCATTTTGTTTATTTTTAAAAATGTATTTACTATTGTGAAGTAAATGTGTGAATTGTTTCCCACAGCGTGTAGAACATAGTATCTCTGTGCAGTTTTCTTTTATGTCTGTTTCTCAATCTTTTTTTTAATTATTAATACATTTTTAATTATTATTTCAGCTCATACAAATTTAATGGGTACACCAGTTCCCTCCCTCCCTCCTCCTCCCCCCTTACCCCCTGCTCTTCCTCCCAACCCCCCTCCCTTCCCATTCCCCAGTGCCTCCCGCCCCAATTCCCAGAGAGTCCTTTCTTGTGCATGCCTGATTTTCCTCTGGCCCTCCTCTCCGATGACGTACAAGGACCCAGTGGCCTTTCCCTGAACCCTTTCCCGTGGTCCCCTTAGGTATGGGAACACTGCTGTGGCTGCCAATCCCTTGCCTCCAAAGATCTTGGTGCCTTTAGCAGATGCTAGACTTTGTGGGTTCAATAGTGTGTTGGACAATGCGCAGGGCATGTAAAGTCCAATTATGATTGCTTCAGCCCTAACTTATATGGAGTATCTTACATATCATTGCTCCTCCCATCCTTTTGCTCTTACACTCTTACCGCCCCCTCTTCTGTAAATTTCCCTGAGCTTCAGGATGGGGAGAGATTAAGCTGGCCTAGTTCTAGGTGGTTGATATAGAGTCTCTGAAGTTCTGGATTGTGGTTTGTTGATTTTCTTTTGCAGTTTTGTTGCTCCTGCAATGCCCTTCACTCCATCCTGGTGGGCATTGTATGTTACCCCCTGGCCAGAGATAAAAAGCTGTTAAACTAGAGTCTTGTGATAAAAGCACATTCAAAGGTAGATGTATTAAAAGTGGGAAACCACAGTGAGGGAGGGGTCTATCACCAATTTGCACAACGGTTCCTTTTTATCTGCCAGACTATATGCCCTCCTCTTCTGGTGAGATCATACCCCCTCAGTAGTAAATGATCAGGAACAAAAGTCTGTGAACTTAATCATATGTCTCATTACTTATTTGAGTCCTTGATGGAGGCCTATTTACTCTGTTGTAACATGGTCCCTTCTCTCCTTGTTTCTGGTGTGGCCCTCCTACCCCATCCCTCCTGTTCATAATCCTTGCAATTCCTGTCTCTAGGTGGGCTGGGTGGGTTTGGTACTAGGAGCCACCTATTAGGGAGTACATATGGCCTTAATTTTCTGGGGCTGGGATACTTCACTTAATATAATTGTTTCTAATGACATCCATTTCCCGGCAAATTCCAGTAATTCATCATTTTTGATGGCTGAGTAGTACTCCATTGTACCACAGTTACCTTATCCACTCGTCAACTGTTGGACATTTGGGTTGATTCCATGATTTTGCTATTGTAAACAGTGCTGCTATGAACATGGTCGTGCTTGTGCTATCGAGGTGAACCTCTGCTGTATGGGGGGTTATTCCCAAAAGTGGAATTGCAGGGTCATATGGCATTTCAATCTTTAATTTCTTTAAGAATCTCCAGACGGCTCGCCAGAGTGGCTGTATGAGCCTGCATACCCACCAGCAATGTAGGAGAGTTCCCCTCTTTCCACATCCTCTCCAGCATTTGTCGTTGTTTGTATTGTGGATTTTTGCCATCCTGAGCGGGGTGAGATGATATCTCAGGGAAGTTTTGATTTGCATTTCCCTGATGGGTAAGGAAGAGGAGCATTTTTTAAGATATTTGTTAGACATTTTAATTTCATCCCTGGTAAAGTTTCTTTGAAGTTCCAGGGCCCATTTTTTAATTGGGCCATTGGTTTCCTTGGTGTTTAGTTTTCTAAGTTCTTTGTGCACTCTGGACAGCAGAGTTCTATCAGATGTGTGGTTAGTGAAGATTTTCTCCCATTCTGTGGGTTGCCTTTGAGCTCGCGTTACAATCTCTTTATCTGAACAGAAGCTCTTTAATTTCACAAGATCCCAACTGTTGAGAGTTGGTAGCAGTGACTGTGCCATTGGATGTCTGTTTAGGAAATGTTGGCCTAGCCCAATCAGCTCGAGGGAGTTCCCTACCCTTTCAACTATGGTTTTTATAGTCTCTGGCCTGATATCAAGGTCCTTGACCCATTTGGAATTAAGCCTTGTACATGGTGACAAGTACGGGTCCAGCTTTAATCTTCTGCATGTGGAGATACAGTTTTGCCAGCACCATTTGTTGAAGATGCTGTTCTTTTTCCATTGGATTCTTTGGGCCCCTTTGTCAAAGACCAAATGGCTGTAATTTTGCCGGCTTATATCTGGGCCTTCAATCCTTTTCCATTGATCTGTGTGTCTATTTAGAGTCAGTACTAGGCTGTCTTTATAACTATGGATTTGTAGTATAGACTTAGGTTTGGTATGGCAATACCTCCAGCAGTGATTTTGTTACTCAGGATTGTCTTTGCTATCCTGGGTCTTTTGTGCCTCCATATGAACTTTGAGATTGTTTGGTCAACTTCTTTGAAGAATTGCTTTGGGATTTTGATTAGTATAGCATTGAATCTGTATATTGCCTTTGGTAGGATAGTCATTTTTACGATGTTGATTCTGCCAATCCAGGAACAAGGGAGGTCTTTCCACCTTCTGGTGTCTTCTGCTATTTCTTTTTTAGGGCTTTAAAGTTTTCGTTGTAAAGGTCTTTTACCTCCTTGGTTAGGTTTATACCAAGGTATTTCATTTTTTTAGGGGCTATAGTAAATGGGATTGTTTCTCTCAAGGCTTTTTCACTTCTTTCATTCTGGTCATATAGGAAGGCCTCTGATTTTTGCACATTTATTTTGTATCCTGCCACCCTGCTGAACTTCTCAATTAGTTCCAGGAGCTTCCTGGTGGAGTTTTTGGGATCACTCAGGTATAAGATCATGTCATCTGCAAATAGGGATAGCTTGACTTCTTCCTCGCCGATTTGAATCCCTCTTATGTCCCTTTCTTGTCTTATGGCTTCGGCTAAGACTTCAAGTACAATATTGAATAGAAGTGGTGAGAGTGGACAGCCTTGTCTAGTTCCTCATCGAAGTGGGAATGCTTCCAATTGTTCCCCATTGAGCATAATCCTTGCTGTGGGCTTGTTGTATACAGCTTATATTATATTGATAAAGGTTCCTTCCATTCCTACTGTCTCCAGCGTTTTGATCATAAAAGGCTATTGGATCTTGTCAAAGGCTTTTTCTGCATCTATCGAGAGTATCATGTGGTCTTGGACTTTGGACTGGTGTACATGATGAATTACATTTATTGATTTGCGTATGTTGAACCAACCTTGTGTGCCAGGGATGAAGCCTATTTGGTCCCCATGAATGATCTTTTCAATATGTTTTTGAATCCAATTTGCTAAGACTTTGTTGAGAATCTTTGCATCTGTGTTCATCAGTGAGATCGGCCTATAGTTTTCTTTTTTTTTTTTTTAAACTTTTTTATTATATTTATTAAAATTGTGCATGTGTCTGTATTGTGTGTGTGTAGAACCACGGACAAATCGGGAACCACCATGGACGCCTCCACCTCCTCCTTTTTTACTTTTCCCAGGATACACAGGCTCCCCCCGTACCAGGACCAGAAGCGCAGGCTGCCCCCGCTTCCGCCTGGGATCTGGGATCCGAACTCAGGACCTTCTGCCTGCAAGGCAGAGGATTAACCCCTGAGCCACCTTTTCTTTTTTTAGTGAATCTTTATTAGGTTTTGGGATTAAAATGATATTAGCTTCATAGAAGGAATTTAGTAGTGTTCCTTCCTTTGCTATTTGATGGAATAGTTTAAGGAGTATTGGTGTTATTAACTCATTAAATGTCTAGTAGAACTCTGTGCTGAATCCATCTGGTCCAGGACATTTTTTGGTGGGAAGATTTGAGATTACTTCTTCAATTTCCTTATATGTTATAGGACTATTTAAATAATTCACAACTTCCTGATTCAATTTAGGTAAGTTGTGTTTACTTAGAAATTCATCCATCTCTTTTGTGTTGTCAAACTTCACAGAGTATAAGTTTTGAAATATGATGTTATAATTCTCTGGATTTCTTGGGTATCAGTAGTGATAACTCCATGTTCATTTCTGATTTTGTTAATTTGGGTTTTCTCTCTCCTGCTTTTGGTTAATTTAGCTAGGGGTGTATCAATCTTATTGATTTTTTCAAAGAACCAGCTTTTTGACTGGTTGATTTTTTTTCTATCGTTTTCTTAATCTCGATTTCAGATATTTCTCCCCTTAGTTTGCTAATCTCCTCTCTTCTACTACTTTTGGGATCAGATTGCTCTAGTTTCTCTAAAGCTTTAAGCTGCATTGTTAAGTTTTTTATTTCTGATGTTTCCATTTTTTTGATGTAGGCATTAAGAGCTATGAACTTACCTCTTAGAACAGCTTTCATTGTGTCCCAGAGATTTTGGTAAGTTGTATTTTCATTATCATTCACTTTCAGGAAATCTTGAATTTCCTTTTTAATTTCTTCCTGAATCCAGGTCTCATTCAGCATCATATTGTTAAGTTTCCAGGAGTTAGTGTATTTTCTGTTGTTTGTTGTGTTGTGGATGTCCAGCTTTAGGCCGTGGTCGTCTGACAGGGCACAGGTTAGAATTTCAAATTTTTTGTACATGTGTAGATTCGTTTTGTGGCCCAGTATGTGATCTATTTTGGAGAAATTTCCGTGTGCTGCTGAGAAAAATGTGTATTCTTTGGTACGTGGGTGAAAAGTTCAATAGAGATCTGTAAGGTCCATTTCTTTAAGGGTTTGATTAAGGTCCAAAGTTTCTATATTAAGCTTTTGACCTGTTGATCTATCCCATGTGGAGAGGCGGTGTTGAAGTCCCCAAGAATTATCGTCTGGGGGTGGATTTCTTGCTTTAGATGCTGTAGGGTTTTCTTAATGAATGTGGAGGGGCCCGTATTGGGTGCATATATGTTCAGTATTGTGAAGTCTTCCTGGTGAATTGTACCTGTAACTAAAATGTAGTATCCATCCGTGTCTCTTATAGTTTTCTTTGGTTTGAAGTCCACTTTGTCTGATATCATAATGGCTACCCCTGCCTGTTTTCTGCTTCCATTTCTTGTACAATTGTTGACCAGCCTTTTATTTTTAGAGCATGCCTATCTTTTGTGGTGAGATGGGTTTCCTGCAGGCAGCAGATTGATGGATTGTGATTTTTAATCCAAGTTTGTAATCTGTGTCTCTTGATCGGTGAGTTAATTCCATTAACATTTAGTGTTATAATGGAGAAACTATTTTTAAGTCCAGACATTTATTATGTTTAGTACTTTTTATAAGTATATTGCTTCGCTTTTAATGGTGTTATACTTGCCTTCTGCTCTCCTGGATATGCCTGTTTTTTTCTTCACGCTTGAGTATCATTTCTAGCATTTTTTGAAGGCCTGGTTTGGTGGACATGTATCCCTTCAAGTTGTCTTTGTGCTGGAAGATTTTTCTTTCTCCTTCGATCATGACTGATAGTTTTGCAGGGTAAATCAGCCTGGGTTGACATTTTTGCTCATTCAATATTGAAGTATGTCTCTCCAAGCTCTTCTTGCTTTTAGTGTTTCCATTGAGAAGTCATTTTTTTTTATTAAAAATTTAATTATACATTTTAAAATTTTTTACCAGTTCCCTCCCTCTCCCCTCCTCCCCCTCCCCTTCCCCCAGTGCCTCTCCCCCAATTCCCAGAGAGTCCTTTATTGTGTGTGCCTAACTCTCCATTGGGTCCTCCTCTCCAATGACATATCAGGACCCAGTGGCATTTCCATAAGCCCTTTCTCTTGTTCCCCTTAAGCATAAGATCACTACTATGGCTGTCAATCCCTTGCCTCCAGGGGTCTCGGTGCCCTTAACAGATGCTAGACTTTATGAGGGCAACAGTGCGCTGGACATTGCGTAGGGCATGCAAAGTCCCATTACGATTGCTTTGGCCCCAACTATTGTTGAGAATCTTGCAAATCGTTGCTCCTCCCATCCTTTTGCTCTTACAATCTTACCGCCCCCTCTTCCGCAAATGTCCCTGAGCTCCAGGATGGGGAGAGATTAGGCTGGCCTAGTTCTATGTGATTGATATAGTCTCTGAAGTTCTGGATTGTGGTTTGTTGATTTTCTTTTGCAGTTTTGCTGCTCCTGCAATTCCCTTCACTCCATTCTGCTGGGCACTGTATGTCACCCCCTGGCCAGAGACAAAAAGCTGTTAAACTGGAGTCTTGTTGTAATAGCACATTCAAGGGTAGATGTAATAAGAGTAGGAAACCTCCCTGAGGGAGGGGTCCATCACCCATTTGCAAAATGATTACTTTTTATCTGCTAGACTATATGCCCTCCCCTTCTGGTGAGATCAGGAAAGAACGTCTGTGAACTTAACCAGGTTTCTCATTACTTACTTGCAGACCTTGATGGAGGCCTATTTTCTCTGCTGTAACATGGTCTCCTCTCTCCTTGTTTCTGGTGTGGCCCTCCTAACCCATCTCTCTTGTTCATAATCCTTGCAATTACTGTGTTTCATAGGTTTACTTTTGAGTGTCTCAATGTGGGCTGGGTGAGTTTGGTACTAGGAGCCACCTATTAGGGAGTACATACGGCGCTTAATTTTCTGGGTTTGGGATACTTCACTTAATATAATTCTTTCTAATGACATCCATTTCCCAGCAAATTCCAGTAATTCATCATTTTTGATGGCTGAGTAGTACTCCATTGTATAGATGTACCACAGTTTCCTTATCCACTCGTCAACTGTTGGACATTTAGGTTGATTCCATGACTTTGCTATTGTAAACAGTGCTGCTATGAACATGGTCGAGCTTGTGCTATCGAGGCGAACCTCTGCTGCATGGGGGGTTATTCCCAAAAGTGGGATAGCAGGGTCATATGGCATTTCAATCTTTAATTTCTTTAAGAATCTCCAGACGGCTCGCCAGAGTGGCTGTATGAGCCTGCATTCCCACCAACAATATAGGAGAGTTCCCCTCTCTCCACATCCTCTCCAGCATTTGTCGTTGTTTGTATTGTGGATTTTTGCCATCCTGACCGGGGTGAGATGATATCTGAGAAGTCATTTTTTATTTTAATAGGTTTACCTTCAAAAGTGACTTGTTTTTTCTCCCTTGAAGCTCTCAGCACCAGTTCTTTATCTTGAATGTGGAGTGTTTTGAGTATTATTTGCCGTGGGTTGCTTCTGTTTTGGTCATATCTGTTTGCGATGCGGAATGCCTCTTGTACATGGATGGGCCTCTCTTTTTTTAGATGAGGAAAGTTTTCCTTGATGATCATGTAACAAATTTCCTCAGGTGTGGTATTTTGAGATTCTTGCTCTGGTATTCCATGAATACGCATGTTGGGCTTCTTCAGGGTGTCCCATATCTCCTGGATATTTCTCTCAATCATCTTTTTGGCTTTAACTATCTCTTCCATTGAGCTGGTTAATACTCCCACTTTATCTTCAAGATCTGAAATTCTGGTTTCTGCTTCCTTAGTTCTGCTGATAAGATTCTCTGTGGAGTTCTGGGTTGAAGATAACTTGTCTTTTAGCTCATTTTTAAACTCTGCTTGAGTCTGCTTTAACTGCTCTATGCCACTTTTTGATTTTTGCACTGTTTTTCTCAACTCCTCCATGTGTCTGTTGTGTTCCTCCTCAAAGCGATTGATTCGAGTATTTAATTCCTCCCTGATTTTCTCTTTCATAGTATTGAACATGGTAATGATCATATTTTGAAGGTTGTTATCCTGGGTCATGCTTTCTTGGCCATTTTCCATGGGTTTGTTCTGGTTGGAGTCTAACATTATGGGATTAATTCCTTCAGTGGGAGATTTGTTTACTTGAGTGTCGTGTCTCATGGATTTGCACTTAGACTTTGGCATTGTCGGTTTAACTCTTAAGATCTTTTAATTTCTGTGTGTTTTTCACTAAACTGAATTATTTGTCCTGGGGTTCTGGGGGCAGGCAGGGACCAAGCTTACCTCGGTCGAGGCGCGGTGAGGCCAGGCTGGACCGCGTGTGCGTCCCGGGCGGGGGAGTGGAGGGGAAGGGGGAATGGGGCGTCGGCGGGGCGCTATTCAAACCCGGGCCACCTGAGGGCGGGGCTGGGCGCAAAGGGGGTTCCCTCTCCTCCTCTCAGGCCCTGCGCGCGAGGCTCTGGCTGGATGGTGGGAGGAGCTGGGTCCCCTCAGGGGTGGGGTCGGGGTGGGGCTGGGGCTCTGGGGGCGGGCGGGGTTCGATCTTACCTGGGTCGTGGCGTGGTGAGGCCCGGCTGGACCGTGCGCGCAGGTCCCGGGCAGCGGAGTGGAGGGGAAGGTGTTTCTCATTCTTATTCCTTGATTCCCATGAGATTTCCTTTGTGTGGTCACAGCACAGATGCTATTATCAAACATGTCATGTCACCAAGACTGCTGTCCTCTGATTGTATGTTTGAATTAAGACAGAGTTGTACATTTGAAGTTCTAACCATTTTTTAAACTTTATTTTTTTAGTGCGCGCATGTGTGTGTGTGTGTGTGTGTGTGTGTGTGTGCGTGTGTGTGTGTATCGGAGGGCACTGTGTGTCCTGTGCAGGATCAATGGTGACTTCAGGAATCATCCTGGATTGCTCTGCCTCCTTGCTTTGCTCTGGGGTTTCCCAGGCTCCGCCCACTAGGGCCAGAAGTGTGGCCTGCTGTGGTTTCTGCCAGATGTTTTTATGTGGGACCTGGAATCAGAACTTGGAGCCTTCTACTTGCAAGACATTTTTACGTGGGACCTGGGATCGAAACTCAGGACCTTCTGCTTGCAAGACAGAGTTTTCAACACTTGAGCCATCTGTCCAGCCCAGTTCAAACTGTTTTTGAGACTGCTCTGGCTATTCATTCCTTCTGAGTCATCCTGTGTTATCTCTGTTCTCAGTGATTTTTGATTGATATGATCATGATGATCAACTTGCTTTCCTCTCAGCAGTGGCCACCCAAGTGTAGACACCGTGACTTTTCATTTAATTTTTTTTCACTGTGATACAATTGATATTTAAATTCCATCTTTTAAAGTATACAACTTAATTTTTATAGTACAGACACAAAGGTATACAAACATCACCACTAATTCCAGAATGTTTTTTACTCTGAAAAGATTCTCTGTTTATTAGTGTTAACCTCTCATTCCCCCTTTCACACAACCCCTGAAAATCACAAACTGCACATGAATCAACACTTCATTCCTTGTTGCTGCTGAACAATATTTTCTTGTACGTATAGAACTTATTTGGCTTGTTCATTCATTACTTGATGGACAGGTTGCTTGTTTCCATTTTTGCTTGAGGTGTACAAATTTTTGTGTAGAGCTTCTCAAATCCCCTCTTTATATATTGTACAGTATATAGCACATTGTTATTGTACCTCCACGTGTTACATATTGGATAACTCTTATATACTATAATAATATTCTGAATTGCATTTTATTGCTGAGATCTTCCCTTCTACATCATAATGACTTCTTGACTTTATCCCAATTTTTTATTTCCACATCCAGGACCTTGCTTCAAGACCATCTCCTGTCCTCACTCAGCTTTATCTTTAACTCTGACTGTCCTCTCAGTTATAAACATGATCTGCTATGTCCAGACTCCAATCAGTTCCTTATCTCATTGGTAGCTAAATGTGATCACTTTTATTTTCAATATTATTTTGGAAATTTTTTCATCCTTCACACATATTCTTGTTAAATCTGCTTTGCTTTGTGGGCCTGATCAGACATATTCACTCTCTCCTCTATGGCTTTTTGTAATTCCATGATGGTACTTAATGATCCATCATGTGGAATGGTTGTGTTTTAGTTGTCATTCCTTTATCTCTCAGAGACAAGACAAATCTGCCACTCTTACTCATTCTTGTGCCCCTACAGCCGTCTAGCATAGAACCATAGAAAAGCAACACTCAATAAGTTGACATCTTCAAATTGGGGTTCAATTCTGGTTGGCAGAATTTTTCCTTTTCCTCTCTGTTGTCCTTTTTTCCCACCTCTCCTTCCTTCTCTCTTTGTCTCCTTTTTCCTCTCCCCTCTTTTCTTCTCTATTCTTTTCTCTCTCACCAATAGTACCTGTAAAAATAATTCCTATTTATAAGTTTGATATGTCTTATGTGCTCAACAAAAGTTGTTATTGAATAGCAACTCTGGGGCTGGGGAGATGGCTTAGGGATTATAGCCTTTGTCTCACAAGCAAGGGTCCCAATTTCAGATCTCTTGATCCCAAGTTTTTTTTTGTTTTGTTTTGTTTTTGCTATTTTTTTTAATTTCCACTCATACAAACTTAACAGGTACACCGGTCCCCCCCTCCCTCCAACCCCCTATCCCCCTGTGCCGTCCTCCTCTCCTTCTTCCCTCCCCATCCTCCAGTGCCTCCCCCTCCCATCCCTTGATCCCAAGTTTTAAAAATGCCAGGTATATGTGGTACTAGCCTATAATTCTGGGCCTGGAAGGTAGAACCTAGGAAACCACAGAGCAAAGCAATAAAGAAGGTAAAGTAACCCATGATAATTTCCAAAGCCACTCTTGGGCCTCCACAGGCAAACACACTCAAGTGCCCTCTTATAAACACACTTACCCCCCCACATACACAATGAGTAAATAAATAATACCTCTGCTGCAGGCTTGGTGATGGTTCAGGCCTATAGTCTCATCTACTTGTGAAATGGAGTCAGGAGGATTCTAAGTTCAAGTTCAGTCTAGGTTAACTTAGTGAGACCCTATCTCAAAATAAAAATAAAAAGAGAACAGGATGCATGTCTGTAAACCCAGCATTTAGGAGGTAGAGGCGGGATCAGGAGGAATTCAAAGTTCACCTTCCGGATATAGAGTGAGTTCTAGGCCAGGATAGGTTGCATGAGTTCCTATTTCATCTGCCTCCATAAATAGAGAGCTGAGAATATATCAAGAAGTAAACATCTCTGCTAAATGTATAACATATCATCTGCTGAGCTCTCTCTAAACTTCTTTATCAAGATTCAGTTTTATTTTGGTGAAGATTAGCCCTTGCATTGGGTGTAAACCTGCAGAGGGGAAATGAAGAGATGGAGCTGTGCTAGCAAAGTGGATCAGTGAGACAGTATTTTGATAACATCTTTGAATCAATGAGAACTCTGGAGAGGGTGTAATTGGCACCTAAAATGTTCCAGCAAACGTTGAGCACCAACCACTGAGTGATTATCCTCAGAGGAACTCCTGTATCACGTGCAAGGATGGATTCAGTTTCTTGGTGGCATTAGCAGTGTAGCACTCTTAATAGGCAAGAGCAAGAAATGGCGAAGTGCTAGAAGAGCAATAATGAATTAAGATGTATGTGCTTCTTTTCCATATAAGGGAGTACTGGGTTCGCTTCCTGCCTGTCAATAAGTGAGCTCATGCAGTAAAGCCTTAAGTTGCATTTCCAGTGACTTGTACTGAGGAGGTGTTCAAATAGGTATGGAAAGGATAAGAATAAATTGAACTGAAGATTGAAATGAGCTTAAAATCCAATTTTGAAGATTCCTTGAAGATTGAAAATCCAGACTCCTTGGGTTTCAGCCATGGCAGTTCTGGTCAGCCTCCCTGAGGGAAGCCCTGTGCTTCCTTTATTTTGCCTATCTCTTGGTGTTTGAGTAGTACAGCCTTTCAGTCAAGCCCTGGGAGGGTGTCAGTTTCTTGTTGCACCTACTAAGATATATCAGGATTTCAAACAACACCTCAAGAATATGCGTCTAAGAGAAAAAACTAAACTTTCAACATATAATGTGATCTCTAATGTACGACTGGGGCAAGCATACTTCTTTCAGATGCACAGGATTTCTGGGCTTTAAGATAGTAAGAATGATGTTTTTCCAATTCCGATTTGCCTTAACAGGGCTCTAGTTACAGGTAATATCAGCTGCTTTGTATGCGGCATATGCCTGGACCATGTAACTTGCTATTCTGTTTAGCAAGAAGAGGTCCAAAGCCCTTGGAACCCAGTTTTACATTATAGCTTGTTATCTAAGCCTAGATATTGATTCTTTAAATGCTTCTAATTAGCAAATGTCCAGATCTGCATTGGTTTGGTCAAACAATCTGTTTGGGAAGCTGGAAACAACTGGGGCATTTGCCAGCTTTGGTGAAGTTTGTTTAATTTATTTTTATGACATTCTTCGTCTTAGAAATGGGGTTTTCAAATATTGCTTTGCCAGGCAACATTACTTATTTGCTGTTTTTTATTTCAGGATTGGGACTGGCTCAGAGTGCCGGGGAAGCATTTTGCACTGCTCTGTATTAGAGTTGTAATAGCAAGAAAATTATTTGATTGTATGTGGTTTCTGGGATATGGTGTGTTATATAAAATGTTCCAGATTTTGGCAGTGTGATGCCTACATGACTTATATTCCAAATGATCCCATTTTCTCTAAATTAATATTGTGTGCTGTCTTTGAGATTCTATTTTGTTTTCTCCTGGCATTTAGATGCATCTCATTGCTATTTGGTACTATTTACCATCCTCAAACATTAAAAATGGATAAAGAAACTGATACATTCTTTTGCAGCATAGAATCTCCTTGTGTTAAAATTCACATTGAACATAAGTCAAGCCAATTATTACAGCATTAGTGGAAGTCATAACTTTACAGCTGTTTGTGAATGGAGTAATGAATGTATCTTCGCTGGAGGGAATTTTCCATTCTATTTCTCAAATGGTTGTTTTTCCCAGTTTTCTTTTGAATAGTTTTACTCATGTGTTCTCTTCTTGAAACATCATTCATCTTCATTTCCTATATGACTTTCACAGGCCACCTCCTCCATGAAGTCTTTACTCTGTCCGTCTTTCCACATTGGAATAGATGACTCTGTCACTTTTGGTACTATGGACTTCACCCTTGCTTTTTTTGCATTCCTCGCCAAGATGGACCTCAGTGTAGAGTTTCTTGAGTTCCTTCTTGTTCGTCACATGGACAGATACTTGAGAAAGACAAGTGTACAGCTTGAATTGGATCCTTACAGTGTCTCACACAGTGGTGGATTCATGAATAGCCTTCCTCATTCAATTGAGCTACTTCATTTACGGAACAGTTGTTGAGTCAGGCTGCTTGTGTCTGACCCCACAAGGATAGAGATAATGCTTTGAAGCTAGGGAACTCAATTTGAGCCTCAGATATACTACTGATTAAATAATATAATCTTTCATTTTCTGAGATTATTTTCTTTATGTTGCATGTTATGAATGTTAATATCATAATGTGAAAAGACACTATGAGGATTAAAAGAATGAATGTATAAGTAAGACTTTCAGAAATTGTAAATGCAAACATAAAAGAATGAATGTATAAGTAAGACTTTCAGAAATTGTAAATGCAAACACAATAGTAAATTTTGATTTTATGTTCTGATTTTTATTCATCTGTAAAACAGAGATCTCAGTATGTCCCCTATTGGGTTATTAGGAGAATTAAGTAGGATAACATATGAAGAAGTGCTTAACAAATAGTAGGTGTTTAATTTATGTTGCCTGTTCTGATGTGGGCCTTTCCTAGAATTTGGAGAATGTGTCTTGAAGCCAGGCCATTTGTACAAGTGTGCTTGACAACTTTTTTCCTTGGCCTTGCTAGCTCCAATTTTACAGCTATAAAATGCAAAGTAATTAAATTTGCTAGTAAATGTTTCCAGGCCTTTGAATGGCAGCCAATAAAAAGGCTAAATATTATTCTCTTAGAATTCATGCCCTTGATGTGGCGGAAATGTCATATTTACTTGCACATATTCTTGCCTCAGACTCTAAGAAGAAAACTAAGAAAAAAAATCTTTCTCCTCTCCTGCTGAATTTCCAGCTTAAGGGTGTTATCTGTATTGATGGCAATGGCGGCTGCCAGCAAAGGAGTGGTGTTTTGTGTGTGTGTGTGTGCGTGTGTGTGTGTGCGCGCACGCACCAGGGTAAACCATGGGTTAAAATCGGAGTCACTTGTGCCTTTGTTGGGGGGCTGGAATAGAGCTAATTCCTTAGCCTTCAGTCACTTACTCCTCTCCCCATTCCACTGTCTCTCTGCCTCTCTCCTCTCTCACACCAAAATGGAGTAGGTGTTCCCAAAGGAGTATTTTGCAGGCACCTCCCTCTTCCTATCCTACTTTTTCCCACCTACAAATATTTCCCAGAACCTCTACATCCTTTGCTGATTTTTCTGTCCTGGGACCAAAGGCAATTAAACCTCCAAACTAAAATTTGCCAGGAGAGGCAATCCTCAATGTAAACACCCACTCCACAATAGCCATTACTTGAAAATAAGCTGTTATTCTGTCTCTAGAAGAGCCTCACTTTAAGCTCTACCACTGAATGAACTATTGAAGGATAAAGGAAGGTCAGCACATGTGAGTTCCAATTAACTTAGCTCCCAGTGCTGTGCGTAGCTCAGGATGGGTCTCCGCTCTTAAGAGGACTGAGTATAGCGAAGGTTAATGAAGTTTGCAAAGGTGTTAGTGGATTAGGCCTTCTATTCTCACATAAATTGCCCATTTCTCAGCACTCTTTGTACCTTGACATTTTCACCACAAAGGGGTTAGAGGTGCCCAGAGGATTACATAAGCCTCAGCCATATTTGTGAAAAGACATGATTATCGACCTGGTTTGGGGAGGGAAGTGTTTCAGGATTTTCTCATTACCGAAGTCCCTCACGTTTAGCACAGTTGTTTTTAATTTCTTAGCATTAAAGCAAACAAATGGAAAAAAACCTCTTTTCCAGTTACTGGGTCTCTCCACAAAAAGTTGAGATTTTCTTTGAAATATTGTATCTTTGACTTTTCCCTCCATATTCTTTTAAATGTCCCGAGATAGTGTACTTGTGGGCTAACAGAAATCAACACCAGCATAAAACCAAGAGTCTTTTTATTCTGCAAATTTTGTTCATCTTTTTTTATTTTTATTTATTTTTTAATACATTTTTTATTATTATTTCAGCTCATACAAACTTAATAGGTACACCAGTTCCCTCCCTCCCTCCTCCTCCCCCTGAAACCTCTGCTCGCCCTCCCCTCACCCCTCCCGCCCCATCCCCCCCCCATGCCTCCCGCCCCAATTCCCAGAGTCCTTTCTTGTGCATGCCTGACTCTCCTCTGGTACCTCCTCTCCGATGACGTACAAGGACCCAGTGGCATTTCCCTGAACCCATTCCTGTGTTCCCCTTAAGCATAGGAAGACTACTGTGGCTGTCAATCCCTTGCCTCCAAGGATCTTGGTGCCTTTAGCAGATGCTAGACTTTGTGAGGTCAATAGAGTGTTGGACATTGCGCCAGGCATGCAATGTCCAATTATGATTGCTTCAGCCCTAACTTGTGTGGAGTATCTTGCAAATCATTGCTCCTCCCATCCTATTGCTCTTACACTCTTACCGCCCCCTCTTCCGCAAATGTCCCTGAGCTTCAGGATGGGGAGAGATTAGTCTGGCCTAGTTCTAGGTGGTTGATATAGAGCCTCTGAAGTTCTGGATAGTGGTTTGTTGATTTTCTTTTGCAGTTTTGTTGCTCCTGCAATGCCCTTCACTCCATCGTGATGGGCATTGTATGTCACCCCCTGGCTAGAGACAGAAAGCTGTTAAACTGGAGTCTTATTATAAGAGCACATTCAAGGGTAGATGTAATACTTATACCCAAAGGTGGAATCGCACGGTCATATGGCATTAAGCAATGGGAGGGGTCAATCACCCATTTGCAAAATGGTTACTTTTTAATCTGCCGGACTATATGCCCTCCCCTTCTGGTGAGTTCATACCCCCTTAGTTGTAAATGATCAGGAACGAATGTCTGTGAACTTAACTAGGTGTCACATTACTTTCTTGCAGTTCTTGATAGAGGCCTATTTTCTCTACTGTAACACGGTCACTTCTCTCCTTGTTTCTGGTGTGGCCCTCCAACCCCATCCCTCCTGTTCATAATCCTTGCAATTACTGTAGGTAATACATAGATTTACCTATGAGTGTCTCAAGATGGGCTGGGTGGGTTTGGTATTAGGAGCCACCTATTAGGGAGTACATACGGCGCTTAATTTTCTGGGTCTGGGATACTTCACTTAATATAATTGTTTCTAATGACATCCATTTCCCAGCAAATTCAAGTAATTCATCATTTTTGATGGCTGAGTAGTACTCCATTGTATAGATGTACCACAGTTTCCTTATCCACTTGTGAACTGTTGGACATTTGGGTTGATTCCATGTCTTTGCTATTGTAAACAGTGCTCCTATGAACATGGTCGTGCTTGTGCTATCGAGGTGAACCTCTGCTGTATGGGGGGTTATTCCCAAAAGTGGAATCACAGGGTCATATGGCATTTCAATCTTTAATTTCTTTAAGAATCTCCAGACGGCTCGCCAGAGTGGCTGTATGAGCCTGCACTCCCACCAGCAATGTAGGAGAGTCCCCTCTTGCCACATCCTCTCCAGCATTTGATGTTGTTAGTATTGTGGATGTTTGCCATCCTGAGCGGGGTGAGATGATATCTCAGGGAAGTTTTGATTTGCATTTCCCTGATGGCTAAAGAAGTGGAGCATTTTTTTAGATATTTGTTAGACATTTTAATTTTATCCCTGGTAAAATTTATTTTAAGTTCCAGGGCCCATTTTTTAATTGGGCCATTGGTTTCCTTGATGTTTAGTTTTCTGAGTTCTTTGTGCACTCTGGACAGTAGAGCTCTATCAGATATGTGGTTAGTGAAGATTTTCTCCCATTCTGTGGGTTGCCTTTGAGCTCGCGTTACAATCTCTTTATCTGAACAGAAGCTCTTTAATTTCACAAGATCCCAACTGTTGAGAGTTGGTAGCAGTGACTGTGCCATTGGATGTCTGTTTAGGAAATGTTGGCCTAGCCCAATCAGCTCGAGGGAGTTCCCTACCCTTTCAACTATGGTTTTCATAGTCTCTGGCCTGATATCAAGGTCCTTGACCCATTTGGAATTAAGCCTTGTACATGGTGACACGTACGGGTCCAGCTTTAATCTTCTGCATGTGGAGATCCAGTTTTGCCAGCACCATTTGTTGAAGATGCTGTTCTTTTTCCATTGGATTCTTTGGGTCCCTTTGTCAAAGACCAAATGGCGGTATTTTTGTGGGCTTATATCTGGGTCTTCAATCCTTATCCATTGATCTGTGTGTCTATTTTGGAGCCAGTACCAGGCTGTTTTTATAACTATGGATTTGTAATATAGACTAAGGTTCGGTCGGTATGGTGATACCTCCAGCAGTATTTTTGTTACTCAGGATTGTCTTTGATATCCTGGGTCTTTTGTGCCTCCATATGAATTTTGAGATTGTTTGGTCAACTTCTTTAAAGAATTGCTTTGGGATTCTAATTGGTGTAGCATTGAATTTGTATATTGCCTTTGGTAGGATGGTCATTTTTACGATGTTGATTCTGCCAATCCAGGAACATGGCAGGTCTTTCCACCTTCTGGTGTCTTCTGCAATTTCTTTCTTTAGGGTTTTAAAGTTTTCGTTGTAAAGGTCTTTAACCTCCTTGGTTAGGTTTATACCAAGGTATTTCATTTTTTTAGGGGCTATAGTAAATGGGATTGTTTCTCTCAAGGCTTTTTCACTTCTTTCATTCTGGTCATATAGGAAGGCCTCTGATTTTTGTGCATTTATTTTGTATCCTGCCACCCTGCTGAACTTCTCAATTAGTTCCAGGAGCTTCCTGGTGGAGTTTTTGGGATCCCTCAGGTATAAGATCATGTCATGTGCAAATAGGGATAGCTTGACTTCTTCCTTGCTGATTTGAATCCCTCTTATGTCCCTTTCTTGTCTTATGGCTTCAGCTAAGATTTCAAGTACAATATTGAATAGAAGTGGTGAGAGTGGACAGCCTTGTCTAGTTCCTGATCGAAGTGGGAATGTTTCCAATTGTTCCCCATTGAGCATAATCCTTGCTGTGGGCTTGTTGTATACAGCTTATATTATATTGATAAAGGTTCCTTCCATTCCTACTGTCTCCAGCGTTTTGATCATAAAAGGCTGTTGGATCTTGTCAAAAGCTTTTTCTGCATCTATCGAGAGTATCATGTGGTCTTGGACTTTGGACTGGTTTACATGATGAATTACATTTATTGATTTGCATATGTTGAACCAACCTTGTGTGCTGGGGATGAAGCCTACTTGGTCCCCGTGAATAATCTTTTTAATATGTTTTTGAATCCGATTCGCTAAGACTTTGTTGAGAATCTTTGCGTCTCTGTTCATCAGAGAGATGGGCCTATAGTTTTCTTTTTTAAGTCAGTCTTTATTAGGTTTTGGGATCAAAACGATATTAGCTTCATAGAAGGAATTTGGTAGTGTTCCTTCCTTTGCTATTTGATGGAACAGTTTAAGGAGTATTGGTGTTATTAACTGCTTAAATGTCTGGTAGAACTCTGTGCTGAATCCATTTGGTCCAGGACATTTTTTGGTGGGAAGATTCAAGATTACTTCTTCAATTTCCTTATATGTTATAGGACTATTTAAATAATTTACAACTTCCTGATTCAATTTAGGTACGTTGTGTTTACTTAGAAATTCATCCATCTCTTTTGTGTTGTCAAACTTCACAGAGTATAAATTTTTGAAATATAATGTTATAATTCTCTGGATTTATTGGGTATCAGTAGTGATAACTCCATGGTCATTTCTGATTTTGTTAATTTGGGTTTTCTCTCTCCTGCTTTTGGTTAATTTAGCTAGGGGTGTATCAATCTTATTGATTTTTTCAAAGAACCAGGTTTTTGACTGGTTGATTTTTTTTCTATCGTTTTCTTAATCTCGATTTCAGATATTTCTCCCCTTATTTTGCTAACCTCCTCTCTTCTACTACTTTTGGGATCAGATTGCTCTAGTTTCTCTAAAGCTTTAAGCTGCATTGTTAAGTTGTTTCTTTCTGATGTTTCCATTTTTTTGATGTAGGCATTAAGAGCTATGAACTTACCTCTTAGAACAGCTTTCATTATGTCCCAGAGATTTTGGTAAGTTGTATTTTCATTATCGTTCACGTTCAGGAAATCTTGAATTTCCTTTTTAATTTCGTCCTGAATGCAGTTCTCATTCAGCATCATATTGCTAAGTTTCCAGGAGTTAATGTATTTTCTGTTATTTTTTGTTTTGTGGATGTCCAGCTTTAGGCTGTGGTGGTCTGATAGGGCACAGGTTAGAATTTTCAAAGAAAATTATAAGAGACATGGATGGATACTACATTTTAGTCACAGTTACAATTCACCAGGAAGACTTCACAATACTGAACATATATGCACCCAATACGGGCCCCTCCACATTCATTAAGAAAACCCTACAGCGTCTAAAGCAAGAAATCAACCCCCAAACGATAATTCTTGGGGACTTCAACACCGCCCTCTCCACATGGGATAGATCAACAGGTCCAAAGCTTAACAGAGACACTTTGGAACTTAATCAAACCCTTAAAGAAATCGACCTTACAGATCTCTATCGAACTTTTCACCCACGTACCAACGAATCCACATTTTTCTCAGCAGCACACAGAACTTTCTCCAAAATAGATCACTTATTGGGCCACAAAACGAATCTACTCATATACAAAAATGTTCATCTTTTTTTAAAGTTATTTTAGTTTTCTAGTTTTACTAGCATATTGAGTACTTATCCCTGCTTCCCTCCATCCCCCTTCCTTTTCATCCCCTTCCCTTCCATTCATCAATCTATCCCACTCCTTCCAACCTTCCTGCTTGTCTGCTTTTATGGACTTTACTACTTTTGTGGGGGTTCAGACCTCTTGTGGCATACCAAATAGCCTCTCTTTGGGCTACCCCACTGATTGATAAGGGCATTTCCCTTCATTCATCCAGCTTTAGTCCTCAAGGTTTCCACTGTATGTTCTTTTTTTTATTTATTTTTTTATTAAAAATTTAATTATACATTTTAAAATTTTTTACCAGTTCCCTCCCTCCCCCCTCCTCCCCCTCCCCTTCCCCCAGTGCCTCCCCCCCAATTCCCAGAGAGTCCTTTATTGTATACGCCTAACTCTCCATTGGGTCCTCCTCTCCGATGACATATAAGGACCCAGTGGCATTTCCATAAGCCCTTTCTCTTGTTCCCCTTAAGCATAAGATCACTACTATGGCTGTCAATCCCTTGCCTCCAGGGGTCTCGGTGCCCTTAACAGATGCTAGACTTTATGAGGGCAACAGTGCGCTGAACATTGCGCAGGGCATGCAAAGTCCATTACGATTGCTTTGGCCCCAACTATTGTTGAGAATCTTGCAAATCGTTGCTCCTCCCATCCTTTTGCTCTTACAATCTTACCGCCCCCTCTTCCGCAAATGTCCCTGAGCTCCAGGATGGGGAGAGATTAGGCTGTCCTAGTTCTATGTGATTGATATAGTCTCTGAAGTTCTGGATCGTGGTTTGTTGATTTTCTTTTGCAGTTTTGCTGCTCCTGCAATTCCCTTCACTCCATTCTGCTGGGCACTGTATGTCACCCCCTGGCCAGAGACAAAAAGCTGTTAAACTGGAGTCTTGTTGTAATAGCACATTCAAGGGTGGATGTAATAAGAGTAGGAAACCTCCACTGTATGTTCTTATCTCTCTTGAGTTTCTTGATAGTTTATGGGGTCATGTTGGTATGTCAGTCATTATGAAAGTCTGGGAAGGACAAGTCTCACTGTAATGAATTCTTAGATGTGCGGCCCTGCCTTGAGTAAGGTGTCTTGTCTAATGGTGAACCTTCCCATCTTTAGGTTCTTACAATCTCACCGTCCTCTCTTCTGTGAGGTTCCCAAAGCCTTGGGATGGGGAAAGATTAGGTTGGCCTGATTCTGGGTGAGCCTTGGTGAGTCGCTGGTACTCTGCATTATGGCAGCCACTGCTGTGCATTACACTGCTCTTCTATTGGCCTAGGCTGCATCCTGTCAGGGTGTTGAGATCCTCTACCTCTGTTGTAGAAGACCTCTAGGCTGAGTGTTAAGTGTTCTTCAAATCTCTGGGTATATTAGCAGCTGTTTACAAAGCAGTTTGGTGTGCTGTCTTCCTACCTATCGGTTCATTGGCTGCTTTTCCTTATTGATCTATTTCCTTCCCTTTTTTTAGGTTCTTTTTCTAGTTAACAGTGAGAGGAATGTGTTCTATTTTGACAAACGGATTTTGTTCATCTTTATAGCATGCTAGATTTGAAAATCAAATATCTAATTCTAGTTTAATTCTGAGACTGTAGACTGTCACCTTATATATGTTTTTTTTTCCACAGAGGTGGGGCATTGCCCTGATTCTATAAGTTAAAGAAAATGAATTAATTTAAGGTTTTTCTGTTGTTCATCAGGAGCTTCCTCAAAAGGAGCTTTCCAGAAAGGTTTATACCCACAGTAAGCTAACCAGCTTCTTGGCATTTACAAAATACAGACATCTTAGTTGCTTCTCAGGAGAGAGGAATTAGCTAGCTGAACTCCTGACTTTTTCATATTCCATCCTGCCAGTCAATGCAGCTTGTGCACTTTGTTCATTATTTCTTAGATAATGCTTGGAAAGCAGATACCAAGACTTCATTGCTAGAGAAGCAAGCTCTAACCGAATGTCTTCAATCCCCTTAAACATGAACCTTGAACTGAGAGGAATATTAAGTGTGAACAGTGTATTTCAAAACCAGTTTGAACACTTGAGCACTCTCTTCTTGACCCAGGGATGTATAAACACCTTGTCTTCCTATGGTGACAGACAAGTTGGCAACAACATGTCACTGGCTGGCACCAGGGAGTCCAAAACTGAATTTCTCTATCCATGCCTCACCTCCCATCTTACCATTCCCTGGAACTCCATTGCGCTGTTCTGAATCGTGGTTTTTTTTTTTTTTTTTTAGTAGAACCTTCTTTATCTCTTACTATTTGCTTTAGTTTAAAGTCTATTTTCCCAGATTCTCTCCTCCAGTGTTCTGCCCTGGGCCTCCTTTCCGGAGGAGGAGGAAGAGATTGGGGAGAGCTTCTCCCACATGATAGAACTGACAGCCAAGTTCAGAGGAGTGTTTGGCAGTCACCTTGGCCCGGATGTGGTACTGGACCAGGGCTAAGTTGAGATTTTGTTTTTCTGTTTTCACACAGTCTGTTGGATGTAGCAGAATTACATGTGAAGTTCTGAGGACTCTTGAGTAGTGTTTAGTTCAGCATGAATCAGTTTCCATCAGCATCTCCAAGGTTCCCTTTGATCTGGCATCTTGCACTGTTCGTGTAGAAGGTTTATTCTTTCTTTCTTTCTTTCTTTCTTTCTTTCTTTCTTTCTTTCTTTCTTTCTTTCTTTCTTTCTTTCTTTCTTTCTTTCTTTCTTTCTTCCTTTCTTTCTTTCTTTCTTTCTTTCTTTCTCTTTCTTTCTTTCTTCTTTCTTCTCTTCCTCTCTTTTCCTCTTTCTCTCTTTCTCTTTCCTCTCCCTCTCTCTCCTTCTTCCCTCCTTTCTTCCCTCCCTCTCTCCCTCTCTCCCTCTCTCCCTTTTTCCCTCCCTCCCTCCCTCCCTCTCTTCTTCTCTCCCTCCCTTCTTCCTTCATTCCTTCCATGGCTGATCTTTGGCTTCCTAAGGAACATGTTTCAGGTTGCAGGGCTGGAGAAGTGGCTCAGGGGTTAAGCCTCCGCAGGCGGAAGCCTTGCAGGCGGAAGGTCCTGAGTTCGGATCCCAGATCCCACGTATAGACGCCAGGCGGAAGCGGGGGCGGCCTGCGCTTCTGGTCCTGGTAGGGCGGAGCCTGTGAATCCCGGGGCAGAAGGAGCTGGAGGCGTCCATGGTGGTTCACGAATTCGTCCGTGGTTCTACACATACACAGACACACAGACACACACACGCACACACAGACGCACACACGCACATGCACACAGTTGAATAAATAATAATAATAAAAATTTTTTTTAAAAAAAGGAACATGTTTCAGGTTGCAAAAAAGTTCAGTTGCAGGTTTTATTTATTGATTCAAATCCTTTCTTTTTGCAGGGGCAGCTCTAGGAAACATGCTGCTTGCAAGTAGAACAATTCTGCTTGTTCATCTCCAAGTATACATAGACAATTCTCTAAACTAGAGCATGAGGTTTGGGAAAATTCCTGTTCTGCTGTAGGATGAGCCTAAAATTCCTGTGTGTATAGTCTCTGACTACTTAGAAAGCACCATGAGGTATGGGCGTACTCTCTGAAAGAAGGAGAGGTATAGAAGACTGGCAAATGCTGAAAGACAACCTAATTGCTTGGGAATCAGTTTATCTGCTATTAGGACTCTGAAGATTTGACTTCATCTCACAGGGTCTGCATTGAGACTGCCTCCAAATTTCCACCCCATTTTCACCTCTTCATGTCCCACCAAAAATTCTTTCTTGGGACTGGAGAGGTGGCTCAGAGGTTAAGCCTCTGCCTTGCAGATGGAAGGTCCTGAGTTCGGATCCTAGACCCCACGTATGGACACCAGGCAAAAGTGGGGACAGCCTGCATTTCTGGTCCTGGTAGGGCGGAGCCTATGAATCCCAGGGCAGAGTAAACAAGGAGGAGCAGGAGGCGGCCCATGGTAGTTCCCGAATTCACCTGTGGTTCTACACACACACACACATACATACACACACAAAATTGAATAAATAAAAAAAATTCAAAAAAAAAGATTCTTTAAAAAAAAGTTCTTTCTCCTGATTATTCAGAAAATTAACATTTACTTTAAAAAAAGTGTGTGCATGTGGTGAATATATTCATGTGTGCCACTTCCGTTCTTATCCAGTTCACATATTTATCAAACAGAGACTGTTCATATCATTAAGATCAACTATTCATTTATTTATGAATTCATTCATTTCCTCTTACAATGAAGATATTTATGTTGAAATTAAATCTCACTGATATTGAGTGATAAAGACCCAGATCCACTGAATTGTGCATTCCTTAATAGCAAGGAGTACAGATTTCATTTGTGTGTATGCAGTGCTGAGTGTATAGTTCCCATAAGCATGAATGGATGCTTGAAGCAAATGCAGTTTAATGAAGTTTACCATAGGAGCATCTATTTCTCAAGCTAGATGTTGGTGTTTTAATATCTTTTCATAACCAGAGGTCTGAGGGGAAGTAGGTGGGAAGGAAAGCACCGCAATAGGATGATATCAAAAGAGATACAGGAGTGGGGACCCAAAGCTTCTCATTGACAGAATCATTGAATAACATTATTTGCTGTCTTTCCTGGGAGAGATGTAAGAGTTTGAATAGGGATTGAAAGAACACCAAGCTCATATCGTGCATGCAGTAGAAAAGGAGTGGTGTGGAAGGTCCAGCCCCAGTTATGCTGTTTTGCAAAGAACACAGTAAACAGGAATTTCTATCTCATATAGTCTTGTCACCCAGCATGTCATCAAAAACATTCACAGGATGTCTTTTGGTGCTTACTGGTTCCCAAGCTTTACTCTTATTGCTGATTTTCCTCCTTTATTTTGACTTTGCCTCCTCATTCTGGTTGTTTTTCTTCCCACCCCCCCCATGGGATATATGACTGGCTTTAATGCAGTTTTGAGAGATTACAGCAGGAAATGGGCTAGGTTGGAAATACCTGAATAGTCACACAACTTTACTGTGGAACTCCACAGTGTATTCCTTCTATTCTCAAGGATTCTGGATAGGAATCTCTGGGTCCCTGCAGAGTTTTGATCAGTTTGCCCAGAAAAAGTCCATTTTATTGACAGTATCGCAGTTATCTTTTTTAAATGTTTATTTGGTTTTAGTGTGTATCAGAATGCACTGTGTGTCTGTGTGGAGGCCAAAGGTGACTTGGGAATCATTCTGGATTGCTTTTATCTCCTTGCTTTTTTTCTGGGATTTACCAGGTTCTGCCCACCAGGGCCAGAAGTGCAGGATACTGCCGTTTCCACCTATCATTTTTATGTGGGACCTGTCATCTGAACTCAGGACCTTCTGCTTGTGAGACAGAGTTTTAACCCCTTAGCCCTCTCCCCAGCCCCACAGTTATCTTTTTCAGTGTTGAAAGCATTTATTTGTAAAGCCTTTTCTGCAATACAATTCTGAAGTGCTTTCACATTGATTAATTTTTCCGACTTCAAAAACACAATAATACTGGTAATATCTTAATATCCTAAAGTGGCAAATGCTACCACCTCAGCAGACTTTCTGATTATGATCACTAAATAATTTCAGTAATAAACAAATGACAGTGTATATGATCACCATATGAATCTTGTTTAATTCCAGTAGTTATTGCTATATTGCAAAATAAATCTGTGTCACGTGATGAAATGTTTTCTAGTGAGTGTAATAAATGAACTATGACCTTGATTGGGTCCCTTCTTATATCATCCTTCTCAGTGTCCTCATCTCTAAAAGAGCATTTCTTAATTTTTCTCACCAGCTTTGCCTATTGGAGGCTTTATAAAGGCTCTCTTCTATACTTTATAGAGACAGTCTTTTCCACAAAGGTAGTTTAAGTAAATGGAGAGTTACCTAAAAGACCAGTTTCAAAAATCTACTCTGAGGATCTTATGTATATGGGGTTTTCAAGTTAATTTCTTGGTAAGACTCCATTAAGCTCTTCTCTATATTAATGAAAGACAAACATGAGTCCGTTACATCTTTCCAAACCTAATAGATGTAGATTTCATACTCTATGACAATACTGGCATGTGTTTATTATGTTTTTATCATGGATCTTGGTAGAATAAGACTCCTAAAAATGTACTGAGAGACAAACACCATGGAGAAAAGGTGTTTGTTTTCAAGGAAGGCATTTTTATACAGTTGACAATTTAAGGATTATTAAGGCATATAAGCCCTCTTCAGTGCTAAAATATTTACATATTTGTGGATTTTTCCAGGAATAAGGATAAATGTGACTTGTATTCAGAGATTTATTTTTAAAGTGCTGGAGATTAAACCTAGAGTCCCATGCATGCTAGGCAAATACTATACCACTGAGTAATAGCACCCTATAAGTAGAAGTGGTCTTTTCAATAAGAATCTCATGAGTATGAAAAATCTTAATGAATTGCCTAAGTCCCTTACTTTATCCTAAGTTTATCCTAAACTTCTTTCTCTCATCTCACCCAGAATTTATCAAACTTTGAGGACTCTGTGTGTATGTGTGTGTGTACATGAGAGATAAGGTGTGTGCCTGTGGAGACCTGAAGATGACTTCAGAAGTCATCCTGGAATGTTCTGCCTCTTTTCAGCTTTGCTCTAGGATTTACTAGGCTCTGCCTTCCAGGGCTGGAAGAGCAGGCTACTGTCATTTCTGTCTGGCATTTTTTTACGTGGGATGTGGGATCCAAACTGAGGTCCTTCTGCTTTCTAAGCAGAGGTTTAACCCCTGAGATATCTCCTCAGCTCTAGAGAAATGATTTTTAACGAGGAGCTTTAGAAAGCATTGGTTTATGCATCTAACAGGAGAGTTTGTCCCTTTAGTAATTTTATTCCCCATTCAATACTGGTTGCTTATTCCTTTAGAGCACATACTTAAGTAGAAATTTCACTTACGATAGCAAATAATAGATGCTTCACAGAGACTATTGAAATGATTCTATATAGATTCTATGTAGATTCTGTCATAGAAAACTACCTCTTTCCCATTAAACATTGTTCTGCTGAAATGGCATGTCCTAACGTTGAAGAATTAAGAATACTTTTTAAAGCTGTATTCTAAGAGTGAGGCCATGTTTGTCCACCTTGGTTTAAAGCAGATCTCCTTAGCTCTTCAGTTACTGCTTTATAATGTGTCTCTTTGATTATTTTTTGTTTGTTTTTGATTGAGACAGTGTGTCATATAGTCCATGCTTATATCAAACATGGTGTAGAGTCAAGGATGTCCTTGAATTTTTGAGACTCCTGCTTCCACCCACATACTGTTGAGATGGCAGGTATGTATCACCAATGGCCAGTTTATATAGTAATGGGAATAAAACTCAGGGCTTTGTGCATCCTAAACAAGCACTATCAATTGAGCCATATCATTAGGTCCGTGTCACCTATTGTGAAGTGTGTGCAAATATAATTTCTTGATGTAGATAATTGATATTTAATTAATAGGTAATTTAACACATTTATTTTTAAACTCTATTTTGCGTATGTATGCCTGTGTGTGTGTGTGTGTGTGTGTGTGTGTGTGTGTGTGTGCCTGTGTGTGTGTATGTGTGTGTACCAGAGGGCACTGTGTGTTTCTTGGAGGCCCAAGATTGACTTTGGGGATCATCCTGGATTGCTTCTACCTCCTTTTTGCTTCACTCTGGGATTTCCCAGACTCTGCCCACCAGAGTCTGGCATTTTTTGGTGGGAACTGGAATTCGAACTCAGGATTTTTTGCTTGAGAGGCAGAGTCTTAACTCTTGAGCCATCTTTCCAGCCCTAATCCATGTATTTGAAAAAGTTGGAGTTACTACACTGTATACTACAGCCACAGTTACCATGATATGCTTCCTAGGTGCACGAAGTGCCTATGTATATATATGCAATGGAAATCTCTGTGATGATGGAAATGATTTAGAATATAAGCACTCTAAAATTCCGGAATCCATTAGTGTGTATAAATATTGAAGACTTGAAATGTTCCTAGGGTGACTAAGAAACTGAAGTTTTAATTTTGATTAATGAAACCATAAAGAGCCTGCATGACCAGTAGCTAGAGTATTTAATGAAGCAAATATGAGATCCAAATGCTTTTAGTATTCTCATTAGGCATGTAAGGAAGTTAAAGTTGAAAGAGGTTAAATAATTTTCTCAAGGCCACAGAATAAGGAAACAGCAATGCAGGGTTCAATTCTGAAGCCATTGCCCTTATGCCTGTAGTGTATTATCACCCTTTGAGTGTGCCTGCTCTAATTGTATCCTACTGTGTGAACAAACACCACCAGATCACTTGCAATTAACCATACAAATAAATAAAACCATTAAGTCCTTAATAAAGAGCAGCAGTCTTTCAGTTTGGACTGGTCACCAAATAGAAGTTTTCCTAAAGAAAAAATAGGAAAAAGAAATACAGGTATTAAAATAGATAATTATGATTTCTATTAATATTCATTTATTTGTAATATATAAGTTGAATTTTTGATGGGCTGGGCATCATGGAATAAGAATGCAAGAAACATGTATACTGAGGAAAGATGATTATTAATTAACATGCAAAAATTCCTAACATGATATATAATATGAAAATAGATTACAAATTATGTAGAATTCAGTTATTAAATAATAAACCCAACTGAAAATGAAATTGCATAAAATGGCAGCAAATTCATTTCAAAAACCCATCTATTATATGGTAAGTTTGAAGAAATTACTCAGGAAAAGTTACAGATTTGACTACTACATAAGATGAGATGACTTATGAGCAATAAAAATATGCTTAAAGTGGAAAAGAAAATAGACTTTTGAAGGAGAATTGCAGCAAAGAAGAAACAGTTGATAATTATCAGTAAGAAAAACCGTAAGGTACCCGGTATTTAATAGGAATGAACCTAAAGATGTAACTTGCACAAGAGCAGATAGAACTGGTGAGTAAAACCTATGGAGATAAGGTGAAATGAGAGTTTTCAAAGAGGTAGAAATTACATGTAACAAGATAACATCTTGAACCTTTGTAATTAGCAAGACTTTAAGAAATTAGTCATTATTTGTGTTGGAGAAAAGTGATACTACTAAAGTATTCATATGTTGCTTGTGGCAGCTACAGTTCCTCTGCTTTAGAAATCAAATTTGATGAACTAATCAAGAGCCATAAATATGTTCATTCCCTCTGACTTAATAATCCTCTCCTAAAAATTTATTCTAGGAAAACATCCTTAAGGCAAAAATGTATTCTTCTACCACTTAATCTTTAAACTGAAATAAAGCTATGTAATGCACTTGCAAAAATCTTAATGCATAGATTTTACTTGAATAATCAAGGAAGATAAAACAATGTAAAATGCTGAGTCATGGGTAACATACTGGGGGTTAAACACACTC
The DNA here is from genome assembly GCA_023101885.1 of Typhlomys cinereus. NCBI lineage: Eukaryota > Metazoa > Chordata > Mammalia > Rodentia > Platacanthomyidae > Typhlomys > Typhlomys cinereus. The sequence goes on along the minus strand of JALPQD010000355.1, from coordinate 781,575 downwards.
TTACATATACTCTATTGAATACTGTATATCTGTTAAAGTGACAGTATGAACACATCAGAATCATTCATCATGGCAAATGAAAAAAACAGCAGGATGTAGATTTGTATCTGGGCTAAAATGTCATCCATATACACATGCATATGGATCCAGACAGAAAGAGGACTCAGGAAAATGAAAACAGTTGGTATATTAGCGTCTTGGGGTTTATTTTTATTTACCTTTGTCCTGTTTTCTGAAAGATTCAAAGTGGAAATGAAAACATTAGCAAGCAGTTACAGAAATGAATCATAGTAACAAAGCATTGTTTATTGTTGGAAGCTACCCTCCGCTCTCCCTATTGTTCTCAGACACCTATTTCTCGTTTCGATCAACAGCAGGTGATCAGAAACATCCAGTTTCCATCAAGCATAATGTGTAGAAGAAAGGACTGCTCTGTGCAAGAGATTTATTCTATGATGGTTGGCAGAAGAAAGGATGTACAGAGACTGTGTGGGCAGATTTCAGTGATAGTGGGAATGAAAGGAGAGGCCATCTGGCAGAATGAGCTGTGGCAAATGAAACTGCATATTATGAACATGAAATATAAGAAGAAAATCCAAATATACTGGAGTTGGAAAAACCCAATCTGAGGTACTACAAAACAAATCATCTACAGACTGACAATATGCCACTTATGAGCTCAGATAGGCCCATTAATAGAGAGAACTTAATTCAAACCAAAATTTTCAGACCACATGGATGTAGATTTCCTTCAGGGGAAAAAAAGTCAACAACCACCCCATAGCACTCACACAAATGTCTCAGAGAGTGCTATTATTTCAATGACTATGGCCAATCATAATGAAGCAAAAGGTATTTGGTTTAGTTGCAGTTCATAAAGCTCATTAATGAACACTGACATCTAAACCATTCAATCAGAATTGCCCCAGAATAAAAGGAGCTCTCTCCCACTTTCTTTTTGTCCTCTTAATGTTCCCTTCCATGTCTTTTTTTTTCCTTCCACTCATACAAAGTTGATAAATACCCCATTCCCCTCCCTCCCTCTACCCCTCCCTGGATTTCCTTGCTCCCTCCCCCGTTTTTTCTTTCCCCCCTCCCTCCCTTTCTCCCAGTGCTCCCTCCCCCCCATTCCTGGAGCATCCATTAGTGTGCATGTCAAACTTCCCTCTGGGTCCTCCTCTCTGATGAGGAGTAAGGACTCAGTGGCATCGCCTAGAGCTCTTTTTTGTGTTCCCCTTTACTATAGGAACACTATTGTGGCTGTTAATCCCTTGCCTCTAAGAATCCTAGTGCCTGTGATCCATGCTAGACTTTGGGGGTTCAATGATATGTTGGTAATTGCTCAGGTCATGCAAAGTCCTATTATGATTACTTCAGCCCTAACTTGTGTGGAGTATCTTGCATATCGTTGCTCCTCCCCGTCTTTAGGCTCTTACAATCTTACTGCCCCCTCTTCCCCAAATTTCCCTGAGCTTTGGGATGGGGAGAGATTAGGCTGACCTGGTTCCAGGTAGTTGATGTAGAGTCTCTGATTTTCCAAATTATGGTTTGTTGATTTTTTAGTTTCACAGAATTTCAGTACACTTTCTCCATTATTTCTTCCTAGTGTTACTCCAATCTTACATTCCCTTTGTCCTTACTCTGAGGTTCTTTCAGGTACCTCTGTCTCTCATATTTGGTAATGTCTGTTTTTCCTCACCAAAAATGCTTTACATGTACTCATTAAAGTGCTGATAATTTGTTATGATCCTTATTTCTACATGGGACTGATATTTCAAGCTCCTTTATGCTACACTGATTCTTCTGCAGCATAGGGACTGACTTGGTTTGCTTCCTAAGGAGATAACTGTGGTGGCTTTATTAACTAGCACAAAGGTAGTATGAATGCAGGGGAACTGTCTCTGGGAAGAGGGACTTGGGCATTTCCCACATATTAGGGAAAATATGACAAATGCCATTCGGAGGCATATTGACAGTTTGTAGAAGGAAGTATTATTTAATAATACAGGAGGTGTAAGATAGTATGGATTATCTCCATCACCAATCTATTTGGGTGTGCAAGTTGTATATTGTGTAAAGGCACCTGGAAGAGAGAAGGAGTAGGAGCTAAAAAACACCCTGTGTTTTGCTCACTTAAACCCTGTTCTTTGGAGGTGGTCTAAGCCATTTTGGAGAAAGGGGTACATACATAAATACACCATATCTGCCAAAGATAGCCCTAGCTGTTCCAGGAGAGGAGTACTTCTCCCCTGACAGACTGTTGCAGAAAAAGGGACAGAAAGTTCATTTTGGGTTTGCTTTTTCTCCGTTGTCTTCATATTTTCTCCTTGTACTTTCATTGTCCTGTACTACCAGGAAAAACCTCTTTCCTCTTCTCCCTTCCCTCCCTTCTGGTGAAGTTCACCTTGTTTATTGAGAAATGATGTTTCACTGGTCTGGAATTTGCCAGGTAATCTAGGTTGGTAATCCAGGATTCTAAAGATCCACTTGTCTCTACCTCCCCAGTGCTGGGATTAAAAGTGTGTGCTACTATTATTGTTTTATTTTTTAACATAGGTTCTAAAGATCAGACTTAAGTCTTCATATTTTCATATCAAAGTTTACTAATGGGCTATTTCCCCAACCCCTAAAGTCTCTCTCTTTTTTTTAACTCATCTGTGGAACTCCCAACTTTCTGAAGATGGACGGATGTCCTCATTGACAGTGTTGTGTTGAATTTTCATTGCATAAAGTGTTTTTGCCCTTTTTAGTGGTGATCAATCTGCCATTACTGCCAGCCAGCAAGAAGACAATATAAACTGGAAGCACTATGAAAGTCATGGTTTTCATAAGGTTATTTAGGGAGATCCTGTTATACTAATAAGTCAAGTGTATACTCTATTCATAGTAGTGTATTAACTAAATTATCAGTATTTGTTTTATCATCAAGAATTTCCTGTCTACTGCATTTCCTAATGGAGTCAGTGTCTACCAAATGCCTTGCAAGGTTTCATTCACACCATTGATTTAGCTTTCAATGTTTAACATTTTGTAGTCAATCAGCCACTCGTATGTACCTTTTGTTTACCTGGAATAGATTGTAAATTCCTGGAATACTTTCAACTTGGAAATGTACATAGGATATGATAGAAAGCATACATTTTGAGTATTCAATTGCATTGATTCTTCCTTTTCTGCTTCCTTCCTTCAATAGATATCGATCAAGATTCTACTATGTTTAGGTTCTTATTTTAATGAACAAAACAGACAAGGATCCATATCTTCATGGAACTGTCAGTTCTTGTCCATATCTGCCATTTGCCAGCTGTCCGTGACTTTAACCATGTCACTTCTCTCATAGGAATAAATATACACTGTCAGTTTCATAATCATGTCCCTCTTTCCTTTCATTATTTTTTTCTTTTACCACCAGTTGTATTCATAGTCACCTTTCTATCTTCCCATAATTCAAAAATGTTCAATATTATAAAAAAACAAGGATACCCTTCTTACTGTAGGTCATCTTTGGGCATATTTTATATGCACATTTTCTTAGATCTTTCTTTTTTTCTTTCATAACATGCATTTGCTTAGGCCAAAGACAGTGCCTGTTTTATTTCCACCTTGAGTACCCAGCTCATAATGAGCTTTTATTCACTTTTTGAGTATTACTTTAGATTTCCCCCTGTTACAACCTCAGCCTTCTTTTGATTATTTCTTTTAGTCCTATGCCCTGAGAGCAGCTGTCAGACTTAAAATCTTGGATTCTTGAACTGTAAGAGATTGCCTGTTTAACCAGGATAAATCTTCACAAGAAAATTAGGTCTTTTTTCTCCTATAATTTTATTTGCTTAAATCTTGACTGGTTATAGTAAATATCCTCTCAAAGATAATTTCATTTCCAAACAATTTGGTATGTGCATTGATGCAGCTTGGATGTTTATTTTGGGGATATTGTTTTTCTTTTATAACGAGTTTCTCACAACAACTTTGTTTTTCTGTTTTTATATCTTTTTTGGTGGTTACTGATAGGACTGCTGTTAGTTTTCCTGGAGGAATATTAGTTTACTAACAGTAATTAGCTTTTGAGAAGCTTCTTTCTTGGCAGTAGCATCTGATCTTTATTGGAAAGAGAACTTTCAACAAATGTAATTAATTGTAGTAATCAGAAGAAAAATATGACAAGTTATTGCTATATAATCTTGTAGTATTTGCAATCCAGTGATCACTTATCTAATTTAGATTTATATTATTAAAGTTTCAGTGTCAAGATATTAAGGCGATATTGATATTAACCTATCATGTAAACTAGGCAGCCAAATGTGTTCCTTTTGGATCACAAGCTAACTCAAGTTTAATTATTGAGTAACATTGACCTAGGGAGATGAAAGTTCTATTTTGGTCTATGATTTCACACATGTCAAGTTTGAATTTACATGAAATCCCTAATAGTGGCTGTCTTTGGATGTTGTTTTCAGATCTTGTGAACATTATAATTAGCAATAAAAAAGATACTAGCCACCTCAGGAAACCACTACTATTTGTCTTGCTTGAGAGGGAATGAATGTTTCCCTCTAAAATGTTATTTGTGTCCATATACTAACAGCAATAAGATATTTTAAATCGTTTCAACCAAATTCTAAATGACAGAAGGGATGATCTAAAACTAGGGTATTTTAAGGAGCAGAGGATCTAAGTCCATGAGTTTGTACATTTTTAATTAGTAAGTGGTTGGGAATTGTTTATTATTTGTAATGTAATATAATATAATGAAGCTATTGAAGATCTGGGTGAGGATTCATTTGTGAGATACTGATGGGAATATTTGAGGATAACAGGCTACAAGAGTTGGCCTTTCCTCATGTACATATTGCATCACATTCTTCAAGTCCATTTGAGTGAGAGAGAAAAGATTAAGCAAGGAATGTAAAGATGACTTTTTTCCTAACACTTTAGGAATTGTCAAAAGGCAGGACAGACTGCCTAATTCTGTTCTCAATTGCCAGAAATTAAAGAGCATAGGGGTGAAGGTGAATAAGAAAAATTGGTCCATCTTTGTTACAACAATCCCTGCTGATAATTTTACTGAGCTATGTTAAGAATTGATGGTATCTGGTTAAGTACACAGACTTTCCTTTCTGATCATTTACAACTGATGGGGTGTGATCTTACCAGAAGGGGAGGGGGTATAGTCTGGCAGATAGAAAGAAACTATTTTGCAAATGGGTGATTGACCCCTCCCACATCGTGGTTTCCTACTTTTATTACATCTACCTTTGAATATATTCTTATAACAAGACTCTAATTTAACAGGCTTTTATCTCTGGCCAGGGGGTGACATCCAATACCCATCAGGATGGAATGAAGGGCATTGCAGGAGCAGCAAAACTGCAAAAGAAAATCAACAAACCACAATCCAGAACTTCAGAGACTCTATATCGACCATCTAGAACTAGGCCAGCCTAATTTCTCCCCATCCTGAAGCTCGGGGACATTTGTGGAAGAGGGGGCGGTAAGATTGTAAGAGCAAAAGGATGGGAGGAGCAATGATTTGCAAGTTACTCCACATAAGTTAGGGCCGAAGCAATCATAATAGGATTTTGCATGCCCTGCGCAATGTCCAACACACTATTGACCTCACAAAGCCTAGCATCTGCTAAAGGAACCAAGATCCTTGGAGGCAAGGAATTGACAGCCACAGTAGTGTTCCTATGCTTAAGGGGAACGCGGGAAAGAGTTCACGGAAATGCTCCACTTCCTTCGCCATCAGGGAAATGCAAATCAAAACTTCCCTGAGATATCATCTCACCCCGGTCAGGATGGCAAAAATCCACAATACAAACAACGACAAATGCTGGAGAGGATGTGGAGAGAGGGGAACTCTTCTACATTGTTGGTGGGAATGCAGGCTCATACAGCCACTCTGGCGAGCTGTCTGGAGATTCTTAAAGAAATTAAAGATTGAAATGCCATATGACCCTGCTATCCCACTTTTGGGAATAACCCCCCAAGCAGCAAAGGTTTGCCTCGATAGCACAAGCTCGACCATGTTCATAGCAGCACTGTTTACAATAGCAAAGTCATGGAATCAACCTAAATGTCCAACAGTTGACGAGTGGATAAGGAAACTGTGGTACATCTATACAATGGAGTGCTACTCAGCCATCAAAAACGATGAATTACTGGAATTTGCTGGGAAATGGATGTCATTAGAAAGAATTATATTAAGTGAAGTATCCCAAACCCAGAAAATTAAGCGCCGTATGTACTCCCTAATAGGTGGCTCCTAGTACCAAACTCACCCAGCCCACATTGGGACACTCAAAAGTAAACCTATGTAACACAGTAATTGCAAGGATTATGAACAAGAGAGATGGGTTAGGAGGGCCACACCAGAAACAAAGAGAGAGGAGACCATGTTACAGCAGAGAAAATAGGCCTCCATGAAGGTCTGCAAGTAAGTAATGAGAAACCTGGTTAAGTTCACAGACGTTCTTTCCTGATCTCACCAGAAGGGGAGGGCATATAGTCTAGCAGATAAAAAGTAATCATTTTGCAAATGGGTGATGGACCCCTCTCTCAGTGAGGTTTCCTACTCTTATTACATCTACCCTTGAATGTGCTATTACAACAAGACTCCAGTTTAACAGCTTTTTGTCTCTGGCCAGGGGGTGACATACAGTGCCCAGCAGAATGGAGTGAAGGGAATTGCAGGAGCAGCAAAACTGCAAAAGAAAATCAACAAACCACAATCCAGAACTTCAGAGACTCTATATCAATCACATAGAACTAGGACAGCCTAATCTCTCCCCATCCTGGAGCTCAGGGACATTTGCGGAAGAGGGGGCGGTAAGATTGTAAGAGCAAAAGGATGGGAGGAGCAACGATTTGCAAGATTCTCAACAATAGTTGGGGCCAAAGCAATCATAATGGAACTTTGCATGCCCTGCGCAATGTCCAGCGCACTGTTGCCCTCATAAAGTCTAGCATCTGATAAGGGCACCGAGACCCCTGGAGGCAAGGGATTGACAGCCATAGTAGTGATCTTATGCTTAAGGGGAACAAGAGAAAGGGCTTATGGAAATGCCACTGGGTCCTTATATGTCATCGGAGAGGAGGACACAGTGGAGAGTTAGGCACACACAATAAAGGACTATCTGGGAATTGGGGGGGAGGCACTGGGGGAAGGGGAGGGGGAAGAGGGGGGAGGGAGGGAACTGGTAAAAAATTTTTAAAATGTATAATTAAATTTTTAATAAAAAAAAAAAGAACTCTTTCTTATAGCACAACATTGGGCTATATATAGTGTTTAATTCAAATGAGAACAAATCAACTCTGTGTTTCCTGAAACAAGACGTCCATCTTCAACAAGATGGATGTTGGAGGATCCTGAAGATGGCATGCTTAAAAAAAATCAGTAAAGGATTGTGTTGTGGCTAGTAACAGAATGAAAGCTGTGAGACTTGTACAGATGCCAAACTTGTATAGGCTGTTTCCATGGGCCTGCTGGTCTTCTTTTTCCAAATAGGGAATATGGTGTTATGGATTGTGGGTATTTGTTTGTGCTTTTAATGCATATTAGTCCCTAAATGGCTCTTGAGCTCCTGCTTCTTGCTTCCCACAGTGTTCAAGACTCAAACTGCCCACTCTCAATTCATTCACTATCATAATGGAACAATTCACAAACGGTTCAGATCTTGTTTATTTGCGATCTAGTTATTCTATTCTTCTGGAGGAATATTCTGTCTCATTTTGTTTCCAACTGTCTGAATGCCTACCTTTTACCCTCATTCGCTCAGATTCCAAACTTGTAAAGGACTGGAGAAATGGGTGGAAACGATTTTAATTTTCATCTAACAGGTCACACTGATGAAACAGTTGAACGAGGAAGACACTGAGACCTTTAGCTGTGATGTGTTAGAAGATTGTAAATTTCAGTTCCTGATGCTCATGTTGTCCCCCAGGACTACAAATTAGTGGCAGGAGACTATAAATGAAAGACTAAATGAATCTCAAGTGAAATTACCTTATATATACAGGATGGTAGGAATGATGACTAATAGGCAGCAGAGACTTGGCTTATCAGCAGTATGTTGGCCTCCCATTCCAAACCCACTTGCCACTTTGATCAGGAATGTAACAAGGAACAAAACTGACTGTGGCACCTATTTATCCACTTTACAGAACAGCTCTAGGTAGCTACAGGGCCAAAATCTGAAACCTATATCGAGATGGGTCCTAAGGCTCACTGTTTGCAGGATAGGAAAAGATTTTGACACCAGCAGATTCACCAGCAGCTGATCGGATTTGTACAAGGAAATCACTCTTGAAAACCCAATGAATTTTTATGGGTGGATATCATTGCAGATGATGAGGGATGAAGCTGTTCATTTAATCGTCATCTGCTCCTAGAATGTTTTTTTATAATATTTCTTGCTTGAATTTTGATTGAAAAAATTAGTACCATATGGATATTGCCTTTCCGAATTGAATTGGAAGTCAGAGTTTAAATTGGAAGCTGGGAAGAGGGGCGTAAAAAGGATTATTTGTGAAGGTAAACTTAAAAAAATATGGACATGGAGACAGTGTCACATTTGTACAACTTATATAATACATAATGTGAAAATGCCCTTTTGGGTTACTCTGCTCTGTGCTTCTGGCACCCCCATAGTTTGGAGTGTTCTCCTATAGGAAATTTGGTTAAAAATGTTCAGGAATGCATCTCTTAAATATAGTTACTAAAATAAGCTAGCTTTTATGTCACTGATATCACTGTAAGGAGGACATTCAATTCAATTCATATTATCTCTAATACGATAAATAACAATGATCGAGGTTGGGGGAGAAGAGTATTGGGTGTGAAGGGCCATAAACTACTACAGTATCTAACATTCTTCACTCCTCCCAGGAACCAATTTTCTCCCCTTTTTGGGTAGTATGGCTTATGTTGAAAATGCATGATATAGATCTGTCAAACCCAATCATTTATACAGTGATATTTCAGTCATTTCTGGTTGTGGATATTATTTCCATGATTGACATTAAATAAATATTACTCTAAACAGACTTCTAGTTGTGAGGTTTGAAGAGGACAGTTTATATAATGTTATGGCCATGACCAGTTATAGAGGAGTGGTTTAAAAACAGGGTGAGGAAAAATGAATTGATTTCCCACATCCAGTGCTGGAGAAGTAGGTTGGCAAAGTAGACAATGCTTTGACTTCATGCTCGTGGAATAAGACATTGTTTTTTTTCCTACGCTTGTGTGTTTTTTTTCCTACGCTTGTGTGTGTGTGTGTGTGTGTGTGTGTGTGTGTGTGTGTGAGAGAGAGAGAGAGAGAGAGAGAGAGAGAGAGAGAGAGAGAGAGAGAGAGAGAGAGAAATATGATGCAATGTGATGTGATGAAATGGTGTGTGAATGTGTATATGTGTACACATGTATGCTCATATGTGTGCATGTACAGATGGAGAAACAATAATTTCTTATCTAGATTTTAGTCCTTTTATTTAAAGTAAATGTTGAACATGTATGTATAAATATCAACTTCCCACCTATTCTCTTAAGGATCATTTTCCTCCCTAGTTGCTCTGTCCCAGCTCTTTCTCCCTACTAGGTCAAGGTATAAGTAACCTAGGTCTAGATAGGTGTGCCCAGTCACAGAGTAGCTAGCAAATGATTGGTAGGTACTCCCATCATTTAAACTTGGTGAAATCAAGATGTACAAGTTGGAGCTTACATGTTTGTATACTACATTGAATTATTCATCTGCCAGAATTATTCCTGACTCTCTCAGCTTCTTATATAATGACAGTTGGGAAATATGTACCAATGGCTTCATCTTATGACCAGAGACGAATTTGGGGTCAGAGAGAACATTCAAAGAAAATGAAAAAGTGGCAGAAAATGGGACTTGTTGATATAATCTCTGATCCAAGTTCTTGGGAAATTGAGACAATAGCGTGGCCTAATCTTCCAAAAGAAAAACAAAAATAAACAATCAAAAATGGGAAGATTGTTTAATAATAATAATAATAATAATGCTTTGATTTTAGTGTGGATTTTTTACAGTGAAGAATTTTTTTTGCAGAGTACTCTAAAAATAAGCCTTAAGAAACAGTATAAAAGTGTACATTGTATCTTTCCTAAAACACAGAGTACTATTGAAACTTGATGTTTACTTTTTACCAAAGGTCAACCTGTCTGGATGCATAGCATGAAAAGGTATTGTTAGTAGACGAAGAGAAAGACTTCTTCTAGGACATGGTTGGCCTGGTTCTGACTTTGTATGGCATTCTGGCTGATCTTGTCAAGTAAAATTGTGTCTCTGGACTTTGATATCCTTTTCTGTAAAGCAGAAATGTTGAACTGGATGATTTTAAAAGTACCTGCAAGGCTCTGCAAGTAAAAAAGATGACCGTGCTAATGCTTACATGGTTTCAACACTGTTATTTTCTGGCTTTTGTGTATCATCCTAAAAGTCCTAATTTACCACAGTCAGTTTCTTATACACTGGTCACTTGACAGATGATAATATACTTTGAGTTGATGAGAACTAGGTGGAAGAAATATGTATCAAACCTTATTATTTGTATATTAGATAAAGCAGATCTGCTGACATTTGTAATGTCACCAAGTGAGTAATTTATAAAATCAATATTCTCTACTGAAACATTTCTGTAGATATCTTGCTTTCTCAAATGTGTGAGTTCTGCTGAAGGTAAATGCTGAAAAATATTGTTTTATTTTTCTGTGATAACATTTGCAATACAGGAAATTTCCCAGAGGTAGGAATGATTTAACTCTATAATCTAATTTGGGCTTCTATGATGATAATGATTTTTCTTTGAAAAATAGTTGTGTTTGATGGACGGTGTCCCTCCTCCTTGCTTTTTTTGTATATAGTTGTTTGTTTGGATTCCTGGAAGCTTCCAGCATGCGTCCTTGAAAACCTGTGACTTGCATCCGGGTTTGACCAGCCTTTTAAATTGCCATGGCAAGAACTGGAGAATTAATAGAGAATAAATGCCAAATCATTTCTATAGTTGAAAAAATCACCAGTAGGAATTTATTACAAATTATAACAGAAACAACAGATTTTTAAAATTTATTATATTTATTTTTTCCCAATCATACAAGCTTAATAGGTACCCCAGTCACCTCCCTCCATCTACCCCTCCCCAGTCACCCTTGTACCTTCCCCCCTTTTCGCCTTCCTTTCACCCCCTCCTTCCCTTTCTCCCAGTGCCTCCCCCTGCCCCCCCATTCCATGGAGTATTCTTTGTGTGAATGTCAAACTTCCTTCTGATTTCTCCCCTCTAGTGAGGTGTAAGGACTCAGTGGCATTGCCCAGAGCCCTTTCTTTTTTTTTTTTGGTTGTTGTTGTTGTTGTTTCTGTTGTTGTTTTTTTCTTTCCTTTTTTTTAACATTTTTTATTATTATTTCCGCTCATACAAACTTAATAGGTAGACCAGTTCCCTCCCCCCTCCTCCTCCCCCTGAACCCCCTGCTTCCCCTCCCTCCCTTCCAATCTCCCAGTGCCTTCCCCCCAATTCCCAGAGAGTCCTTTATTGTGTATGCCTAACTCTCCTCTTGGTCCTCCTTTCCAATGACGTAAAAGGACCCAGTGGCATTTCCCTGAACCCTTTCTCGTGTTCCCCTTAAGCATAGGAACACTACTGTGGCCATCAATCCCTTGCCTCCAAGGATCTTGGTGCCTTTAGCTGATGTTAGACTTTGTGAGGTCAATAGTGTGACGGACATGGCGCAGGGCATGCAAAGTCCTATTATGATTGCTTCAGCCCTATCTAGTGTGGAGACTCTTCAAATCATTGCTGCCCCCATCCTTTTGCTGTTACAACCAGAGCCCTTTCTTGTGCTCCCCTTTAGTATGGGAACACTATTGTGAATGTTAATCCCTTGCCTCTAAGTATACTAGTGCCTGTGATCCATGCTAGACTTTGGGGGATCATCGATCTATCAGTCATTGTGCAGGTCATGCAATGTCCTATTATAGTTACTTTGGCCCTAATTCGTGTGGAGTATCTTGCGTATCATTGCTCCTCCCCATTTTTAGGCTCTTACAATCTTACCGTTCTCTCTTCTGCAAATTTCCCTGAGCTTTAGGATGGGGAGAGATTTGACTGATCTGGTTCCAGGTGATTAATGTAGGGTCTCTGATGTTCTGAATTATGTCTTGTTGTTGTTTTCAGTTTTGCTGTTCCTGCACTGCCCTTGGCTCCATCCTGATTGGTATTGGAGGTCACCTCCCAACCAGAGATAAAAGGCTGTTTAAATGGAAAAAAGCAGATATTAAAACCAGATTATTTTTACTTTATTTTTATTTCAGTGGCTTGCTGAGATATATCAGTGTTTAATGAAAAAGTACAAAGAAGTCCTTCCTAGATGAGTGTGTTTGTATCTAGTTACTGGACCTGTATTAGTTAGGGTTCTCTAGAGTCACGGAATTCACAGAATGAATATATATATATATATGAAATTTATTGAGTTGGCTTATAGATATGGCCGAGGTAGTCCAGTAAAGGCTGCCAGTAGCCAAGATAGTCCAATGATGGCTGCCAGTAGCTGAGGTAGTTCCAACGATGGCTGCCAATAGCTAGCTGCTCAGTTCGGTAGTCAAGTGGGTGATGGCTGAAGGCTGGAGAACTCCTAGAGTCTTAGTCTAGTCGAAGGCTAGAAGGTCAAAGAAACTGGGCGGCCGGAAGGAAGAACGATTCCTAGCACAGCTGCAAGAAGGGCATCTGTTCTCCTGATGTCTCCTTTTTATATGATACAGTACTAGGAGGATCCTATGAGAGCTTTGGAGGTTCTGATAGGATCTGGGGCGGGTATAATCCTTTCAAGTAGTCTCAGTTGATCCTTTGCGGAGGTGGTCTCAGCCCAGCTTAGTTAATTCCAGGTGTGTCAAGTTGACACCAAGGCTTAACTATCACAAGTCCAACCCTTGTCAACTTGACACCTAATCACATTTCCTTAGGCCATTAAAAAATCTCCAAGTAAAAACAGTAAGATTCATAGTTCCGCCTAACATAATATAGCTATCCACGTACAACTGCACATGCATTATTTTTTCCAAGATCAATGACAATGCCCCTTGAGAAATGCTTAGTCCTTAGTGTCCCAAAACACAATATCATAATGTAGATTACAATATTTCATCTCATGACTATGGATTAACATTACATTACATAACATAAATATCTTCTTAGAGCATGTGCACATGCACAAGTCTATTCTTGACAGTCTTGGCCAGGAGCACTCATGGCAATTATAATCCTCGTTTCTGTAAGTGGTTACATGGGCTTAGGTGGTATTTATAACTACCTTATTCTACTACACATTCTGTATTTCCTCCACCTTCAGCAAGCACTTCGGCAGGTCTTGGCTCTATACCTGGAAGGGTTACCCATACCTTCATTTCTGGAGGACCATTTACTGTCTTTCCTGTGTTGGGTTGCTGTAAATTCCCATTGACCTTAATCACAGGACATGATAATACCAAGAGAAGCCCTAGTGGATCTCCTGCACTGCAGACATACTCTTCCTTACCACCATTATGTAGAATCAATCCAATTTCCCCTTGGTGGTCTGGGTCAATCACCCCTCTTAACACTGTTATTCCTTTTTTAGCCTGTTGACTCAAGGGCATCAGAAGTCCAAAATAACCAGGAGGAAGCCTTAGCTTCCAGTTCAAAGGAATAGTTGCTGTGTCTTCTGGCAGAAGCATTCCTGCTCTGGACCCAAAACTTCTAAGCCAGTAGAATACAGGCTCGCGGGAACAGGAAGCAAAATTTTTCCTAATGGATCACTAGGAGTGATAGTAAGAGGAGCTATTCCCGTTTCTATCCCTCGATTCCTGGACCCATGAATCCTGGCTATAGGAGACACAGTACCATATATTGGATGCTGGTTTAAGGCATATACTGCCTTCTGGAGAATTCTGCCCCATCCCTCCAGACTATTACCACCTAAGTGACGCTGTAATTGTGCCTTTAAAAGGCCATTCCACCGTTCTATCAAGCCAGCTGCTTTCAGGATGGTGGGGAACATGGTAAGACCAATGAATTCCATGGTCATGATCCCACTGCCGTACTTCTTTAGCTGTGAAATGAGTTCCCTGGTCAGAAGCAATTTTGTGTGGAATTCCATGACGGTGGATAAAGCATTCTGTAAGTCTCTAGATGGTAGTCTTGGCGGAAGCATGATGTGCAGGAAAGGCAAATCCATAGCCAGAATAAGTATCCCAGTAAGAACAAAGCGCTGCACTTTCCATTTTGGAAGTGGTCCAATGTAGTCATCCTGCCACCACGTTGCTGGTTGGTCACCCCAAGGAATGGCCATATCAGGGACTCAGAGTTGGTCTCTGCTGTTGGCAGATTTGGCACTCAGCTGCAGCTGCAGCCCGGTCAGCCTTGGTGAGTGGAAGTCCATGTTGTTGAGGAAAGAGGCTGACTATCCACAGAACGAGTCATCTTATCCACCTGATTACTGAATGTTTCTTCTGCTGATGTCATCTTCTGATGAGCATTTACATGAGACACAAATATCTTTGTGTCCTTTGCCCATTGGGAGAGATCTATCCACGTGCTTTTTCCCCAGATGTCTTTCTCGCCAATTTTCCAATTATGTTCCTTCCAAGTCCCTGACCATCCTGCCAAACCATTGGCTACAGCCCATGAATCAGTATACAGTCGCACATCTGGCCATTTTTCCTTCCAGGCAAAGTGTACTACCATGTGCACTGCCCGAAGTTCTGCCCACTGTGAAGATTTCCCTTCTTCAGTGTCCTTTAGGTTTGTTACAGAAAGGGGTTGCAGTGTTGCAGCTGTCCACTTCTGGGTGGCACTGGAATAGCTTCTGCCAAGACTACCATCTAGAGACTTACAGAATGCTTTATCCACCGTCATGGAATTCCTCTATTACCATCTGTGAACCAGGCCCTAGTCTTCTCTTCTTCAGTCAGCTGATCATAGGGCACACCCCAGGAGGCCATAGGTGCATGCTTGGGAACAGGTATTGTGACAGGCTGAGGAATCATAGGCATTTGGGCAACTTCTTCATGCAGCTTACTTGTGCCCTCAGGACCCGCTCAGGCCCTGTCTTGTATGTTCCATTTCCATTTGATAATAGATTGCTGCTGAGCCTGTTCAATTTTATGGCTTGTTAGGTCAGATAGCACCCAACTCATGATGGGTAACTCAGGTCGCATGGTAACTTGGTGACCCATTGTCAGACATTCAGTTTCCACTAAGGCTCAATAACAGGCCAAGAGTTGTTTCTCAAAAGGAGAGTAATTGTCTGCGGATGATGGTAGGGCCTTGCTCCAAAATCCCAAGGGTCTCTTTTGTGATTCACCTATGGGAGCCTGCCAGAGACTCCAAATAGCATCTCTATCTGCGACAGATACCATTTGGTCTGCTGGATCATGTGGTCCAAGTGGCAAGGCAGCCTGTACAGCAGCATGAACCTGCTGAAGAACCTTCTCTTGTTCTGGGCCCCACTCAAAGCTGGTAGCTTTCTGAGTTACTTGGTATATGGGCCTAAGTAACACACCCAAGTGAGGAATGTGCTGCCTCCAACATCCACTAAACCTTGTGCTTCTTTCTTAGTGGTGGGAGGGGCCAGGTGCAACAATTTATCCCTTACCTTAGAGGGGATATCTCTACATGTTCCACACCACTGAACTCCTAAAAATTTTACTGAAGTGGAAGGTCCTTGGATTTTGGTTGGATTTATTTCCCATCCTCTGTTGCGAATATGCCTTACCAACAAATCCAAAACGCTTGCTACTTCCTGATCACTTGGTTCAATCAGCATAATATCATCTATATAATGGAACAGTGTGATACCTTGTGGAAGAGACAAGCGATCAAGATCTCTGTGAACCAACTTATAGCATAAGGCTGGAGAATTAATATACCCTTGTTACTGGGCCTCTATTACATGTTCTTATTCTCTCTCTCTCTCTCTCTCTCTCTCTCTCGCCTCTCTCTCTCTCTCTCTGTCTCTCTCCCTCCTTCTCCTTACTTTTCCCTTTCTTTTGACCAAGGCATGGACAAAGAAATTTCTCTTTTGTCCATTGAGCTTATATACTGGTCTGTATGATTTATAGCCAATAAAATTTCATATTTATTCATGTATTTGCTTGTGAGTGACCTTTGCATCCATTTGATGCTTAAGGAAAGTGTTCTTTTCCTTAATGAGATACTTCTCAACTCCTGCTACCTTAAGCCATCCTACCAGCACACTGTTGGTTTTCACTAGTGAACATGTGCTCAGGATTTGCTGTCCTATACTTCTTCCTTGTATTTCAGGAATGAATTAATGTTCCTTTTACAGTGACTGAGACTCTATGGCATACATGTGTGCCCATGGCTGAGTGATCATTGGATGGATATATGTGGTACATGCCACTGAAGCCATGTGCCAGGGATGTAGAAGGTATCACTCTATGGAAGGCAGCCAGGGATGCTAATGCTGTTACACCTCTAAACAGAAAGTTTGTGAAGAAATGGTTCTCCTTTTGAGACAGTTTTAGGTATCTGCAGATCCTAAGCGTCATCTTAGGGTCATTGCCATCTACTCTCCCTGGGAGAGGTGCCTCTCGGGCTATGGAGGTAGCACCAAAGGAGGCAGATTGATAGTGCTTTATTTTTTCCATCACCAGATAAGTTATCTTCCTTCCAACAATACAGTGAGAACAGGTGAGCTTTAAGGCCCCAGTTCCCACGTTGCAAATGGTCCCAGGCACACTAGACATCTTTAGTAGATATCCTTTCATGCACTGCCTCCTCAGCTTGCTCTGAAAAGAGCACAGTGCCGAAAGCATTCTGTTCACTTGTTAGAATCTACAGCCTGGAAGAACCCTTGAAAATCATCTACTCCACCCACCCATCCCATCTGATGCACCAGCTGCTTCTACTAACCAAATCATCATCTTTGCTTCTGCGCAGTACATTCAGACACAGGGACCTCCGAACCTAGCTGTGGATGATATTGAATAACTATATTCTGTTGCTAGCATCCATCAATGCTCTGATCTTCTAGGGATTACACACAGATTTTTTTTTATTTCCACTCATACAAACTTAACAGGTACACTGGTCCCCTCCCTCCCTCCAACCCCCAGTCTCTCCCTCCCCATCCTCCAGTGTCTCCCCCTCCCATCCCCGGAGCATCCTTTAATGTGCATGTCAAACTCTCCTCTGGGTCCTCCTCTCCGATAAGGTGCAAGGACCCAGTGGCATTTCCCAGAACCCTTTCCTATGTTCTTGTTAAGCATAGGAACACTACTGTGGCTGCCAATCCCTTGCCTCCCAGGATTCTAGTGCCTTTAGCAAATGCTAGACTTTGTGGGGGTCAATAGACACACAGATTTTTTATAGTGTATTTTTTTCCACTCACACAAACTTGATAATTACCTCATTCCCCTCCCTCTCTTCCCCCCTCCCTCATCCCCCTGTTTCCTCCTCCGTCCTCCCCTTTCCTCCCCACTCCCTCCCTTTCTCCCAGTGCCCCTCCCCCCCATTTCTGGAGCATCCTTTACTGTGCATGCCAAACTTTCCTCTGGGTCCTCCTCTCTGATGAGGTGTAAGGACTCAGCAGCATTGCCTAGAGTTCTTTCTTGTGTTCCCCTTTGGTATAGGAAGACTATTGTACACACAGATTTTTTTTAAATTCATGACAGTCTTTCAGAGCTTGGTAAGACAGACTCTTCCACCTCTGCCTTCCTTATCTGGTTTGGTTGTTTCCAAGGCCTATTCAGTGCAGCACTGATAAAGCAAAGAATGTAAGGCTGCCTTTGAAGTAACTGGAAGAAAGGATTCCTTTTTCTCTTTTACACACTGAGGTTCACTAAGTGGAAGGCTTGGAGGTGGAATGAGGAATGGTATAATCATTCCTGTAATGATGTGATACTTTCTCCACTTCCTTTTAATTCTGGTAATAGAAATGGTCTCCTCTCCCTCTGTATGTTCCTGAATAACATTCAAATACTGTCTCCCTTGTGGAGCTGGGCATGAAGAACATGGGTCTATAATCCCACCATTCAAAAGGCTAATATAAGAGAACTGTATAAGGCAGACTAACCAGGAATACAGGACAAGACTGTCTGATGATGATTTTCTCCTTTAATAAAGGAATCTATGGTCCTCTTAGTCTTTTTGATGGCCTCATTAGATTAGGGTTTGCTAAGAGGTGTATATACTTTCTGTAAACCAGTAGTTCTGAGTGCGAGTGATATTGCTACACACATACTCCTCTGACATTTGGCAATGTCTGGAGACATTTTTATATTTTATCTTAAGTCATATTAACAATGAATTTATGTGCTTTCATCACTTACTATCTATTCATACTTCCATCCCATTCTACCCGACCTGTTCTCCTCTCCAGTCTATTTTCCTCCCTGTCAATCTACTCCTGGATATGTCATCCATTGGGTTCCATCTAGGACACCTGTATTAGGTAATGCTTGGAACCGGCCAGGTGTGAATGGACCGCCAGCAGGCAAACTAGGACACCTGTACTAAGCAGTGCATGGAATCTGCCAGGTGTGAATGGATTGCCAGCATGCAAACCAAAGAAGGTAGAAGCTCCTACACTACTTTATCTAGCGCCAGACCAGAAAGTAATATCGTATCTTATGGGATTTTCCCTTCTTCCTGGCAAAATGGTAGTAAGCCAGCTATTTTAGAAATCTAGTGAAAGTAGACAGAGTTGTGTTGAGTTCTCGGGTATAATAGTACTAATATAAATAGAGGTTACTATCCGATATTATCTGTCCCTGTCTTCTGGCTTTTACATTCTTTTTTTTAGTTATATTTGAGTGCACACGCGCACATGTGTGTGTGCGTGCGTGTTCGTGCGTGCGTGCGTGTTCGTGCGTGCATGTGCGTGTGCTTGTGCGTGTGTGTGTGTGTGTGTGTGTGTATCACAGGGTATTGTGTGTCCCTGTGGAAGCCCAAGGGTGGCTTTGTTTCTACTCATTTTTACTTCACTCTGGGATTTCCCAGGTTCCATCCACCAGGGTCAGTAGTACATGACACCTAGTTTCTGCCTGGCATTTTTACTTGGGACCTGGGATCTAAACTCAGGACCTTGTACTTGTGAGGCAGAGTTTTAACCCCTGAGCCATGTCTCCAGCCCTGGTCTTTACATTCTTATAAGCCAATGGGTGATGAATGTAGAGAACCACAACTGTTCAAAGTGCAAAGTAAAAGTGACTGAGGACAAGTTGGTCCTAAATTACCCCCATCCGAAGGCTCAGAAAACCTTGCAGAAGATATTTTTGATAGCCATGGCTTGACTTGGGGACCACCAGTGTCTGGTAAAGACAGTTCAGGAATGCTGCTAACTGTGCTAAAGTATGCAAGGCAGCCATCCTCCATGACAAAGAATATAGGGATTCTAAAGTGTGCTTCTAAGGCACATTAATTTCTACATTTTTTTTCATTTGATGTGTACCTGGGGAGGAAATGTATGTATGTATGTTTGCATGTGGTAGGGGCATACACATGAGTGTATGCAATGTGAAGGTATGAGGGTGATATGGTGAATTTTCCCCAGTCACTTTTCTACTTTATTGCTTTAAATCTGTGTATTTAATTAGGGCTTATCTGGTTACTCAACTTGCTCTGAGGATTCCTAGTGTTCACTTTCTGGGGCTGGAATTACAGGCATGCCATGACATCTTCCTGACATTTTTATTTGGAATGTGGAGATCTGAACTCAGGTCCTTTTATTTGTGAGGCACAGGCATTAACCACTGAGTCAGCTCCCTTGCCCTCTACATTCTTTGTGTGTAGACCTAAGACTTTGTCAACCAGGAGTAGCATAGTATTTTCTTTTTACTACGTTTGTGATTACATCCAGCATCTCCTACTTGCTAAGCACATGCTCAGTCACTGAGCCACAGCTCCTGCCCTAAACAGTAATTTCCCACATTTGTAGGCATTGCTGAAGATGGCCTTCTACTTCTGAGTAACCTGAAAGCTATTAGTTATTTACATTCACTAAATAGAATATGCATATGCTTCCAATGTGCTAGATAGTAAGCACAGTGATCTTTCCTAGAATTTTCTCTTTTTTCTTTAAGTTTTTCTACCTTAGCTTGCATGTTTTTTTAAATTAAATCTAAGGTCAGTTGTCCCTCATATACATAGAGATGATAGAAAGCTAAGTTTTAAATTTTCAGTTTCCTGTATACATGCACAAACCATACACATGTAATTGAACTATATTCTAAGAGTACTATCTGACATTATTTTGTTGACTCCTTTTTATATTTTATTTATCTCAAGAGAGCAAGTTGGAGAGAGAGAGAGAGAGAGAGAGAGAGAGAACAAACAGTTTTGCAAGTGCCACAGTATGTACATGGAGGTCAGAAGACAACTTTAAGAAGTCAATTCTCCTTCCATAATGTGAGTCCTGGGATTGAAATGACAGTGCCAGGTTTTCATGGAAGCACTTCTATCTACTGAGCCATCTTGCCTGCTCCACCTACATCATTTTTTATCCTTAATATTGTATTAGCCAGTGGTTAAGACTCAAGCTCGAAGTCTGTAATATACATGACAGGTATAATATAATTGTTAATATAATTATGCATTTAATTAAAATTATATATTTATATTTCAAATACATGATCAATTATTAAAGTTACTTAAAGTACAATAGTATATGTATGCTGTTATATATTATCACTAATTATTCATGAATTATATATGTGATATAATGATCACATACATATAATTTTATGTCTTCTATTCCATAATTTTATAGCATGACATATAAATATAAACTATCATATGGTATATAATATTTTGTTTGTTATAAACATTTCACATTTATATGTTACAATTATCACAAAATTTTATAAATTTTGTATTTATATTTCCAGGGAAGCATGAGTTTCAGCTCTAGACAGACTATTCACAGCCTCCATCACATTCTATCTAGCCATTCATTTAGGATGTCAAGATTTTACTCTCTGTATCCTCAGCATTAAATATAGTGTTTGGCATAGTAGATACTTGTTTAATGCTTATTGAATTAAACTGATTTGATTATAATTCAGATTCCTTCATCCATATAATTTTTACCCATAGACTTAATCTGTGATTGAGCCCCATGCTGCTAATATCTCTCTATAATTTAACTAGTACTGTCCTAGTACTCTCAAGGGCATATTTTGGCTCATCTATGTTTGATTTGCAGGTGTGAATTCTTCTAATACAGTCCCTATGGTGATAGGAGAGGCTAGAGGAGTAAAGAGTGTTTTGTTGTAGAGTGTGTGGGTTAACCAGATTTTGCCCCATTGACAGCTGTAAACAGTTATGCTAAAAGAAGTGAAAAGAAGCCAGTTAATAATTAACAAAGGTAATTTATATAACAAAAGTATAAATATAATGAAGGTAAAGAAGCATGAACCTAGGTCCAGCGCTTGGGTTCAAAACTAAAAGCCTATTAAGATGAGAAATATTATTTGCACTTGCAGCTTGAAGATCAAGGAAATTCCAGGGTGCTTCTCCTGGCAACAGAACCTTCCTGGATTGTGTCAATGTTTTCCAAACTCTGATCCTTGTTGGTGTTTCTGCCTGGATTCTCCTTGTCTATACTGAGGTCATTGTTCCTTGTACTAAAGACAGCAATCCAGGGGGTCAGCTGAACAGCACAAATGAGAATGTTACCATTGCCCAATGTTCTAAATTATCTGTATCTATTTACAGAGCCACTTAGAATAGATTCACAAATAAATTCAGTTTGAATAGATTATGTGTCTATTTATACTCATTTTTTTAGATTTATAAAAAGGTATATTAATGGAAAATCAGGACAGTTCTAAACATATGGATGTAGGTAAGTTTCCCCTTAGGAATTAAAATAAAATCATCCTTTACCTTTATTAATCTTGTTGCTTTGCAAAAATATCTCCCAAATTCCTGACATTTTCAGAGCAAACCCTAGAACCCCTGTGAGGGTACAGGAATTAAGGAGCAATATTTAAGGTGTGGAAATATAGAAGCGATTTTTTTTTTACTGGATCAATGATTTATTTTTGTTGGAATATTTATTGCTTTTATTTGACTGGTGTGTGAATATAATACTAAATATTATTAGTTTAGGTAGCATTTAGGGCTTTTAAGGACTGTAGTAATTATGAAAAATTTTTTGTTGCGGATAAATCATTTGTCATTTATAATAGAAGAGCGATATAAGGCAAGTTGAGGTGGCATTACCTTGTCAACAGATGCCAACATGGACAACTGCCATAGGGGCTGTCTAGAATTCTACAGAGCCAAGTAGCACATGGTGGGGGATGCATACACACTTGCAGTTGGCCCTCCATATTCATGGGTTCCATACTTGTGAATCAACTATGGGAATTTAAAATATTTGAAGAGAATTGTATCTATTCTGAATTTGTGTAAGTTTTTTGTCTTCTCATCATTCCCAAATAGTATGGTATCTTAACCATCTGCATAGCATTTACATTGCATTAGGTATATAAGTCACCTAATGATGACTTATTTAATGCATATGACAGGGTCAGGATATATGATATGCAAGGAGCTTGAACATCCACAGATGTTGGAATCTGCAGGGTCTTGGAACCAATCAGTTATGACTACTGAGCAAGATTGTAACTGTAAATAACAAGCAAGAGTGTTCTTGTGTCCTTGTGTAAGTGTGTGGGGCTTTGCTTCTTAGAGAAATAGAATGGCTTCTTA
Organism: Typhlomys cinereus; assembly: GCA_023101885.1. Taxonomy (NCBI): domain Eukaryota; kingdom Metazoa; phylum Chordata; class Mammalia; order Rodentia; family Platacanthomyidae; genus Typhlomys; species Typhlomys cinereus. The sequence goes on along the minus strand of JALPQD010000355.1, from coordinate 758,847 downwards.
GCACCATTTTCTTATAAATGCACTGCTATGAAATCTGTAGCTGTTTATTCACATACTTGTGATAAGACTAGAGTGCTCCCTCTGGATCCAAGTCTATAATGAATTGTGACTAAATTCTTGGCAGGTTTGAACATTATAGGACCCTCATTCAGAAATAAAAGTCCCTGAGATTTGACTTTTGCAGAGGCTGCTCCAGTGATTATCAATGAGAATATTTGACTATGTGCATTAATTTAGGAAGGCTTCTGCCTTGTTCTGCAGAGCAATGCTATAGGGCAATTGGACCAGGCCAGGGAGAGCAGGCCAGCCTGAAAATACTGTTTCTCTCTGCCTTCTTCTCTTGGGATTTTCTGAGAATAAAAAGGAAAATATTTCCCTGATAGTTTGGCAACACATTTAATTAGAGGTGGTAATGAAAAGTCATTACAACAGCACAATGCTTTTGTATTATGAGTTAGATTTAACATATTTAAGGGTACTTGCTCACAAGCTGTTTGGTGATTAGGGACCAATCCACTGAACATGGATATAAATAAATAAGTGAAACTGCTGTGTGAAAAATGAATGTACTGAAGTTAGGCTGCATACAATTGCTAAAAACCAAAATTGAGCATATATGGTCCCCACAGAGAGGAGAAAAACCTTGTCAGAGAGCATTTGCCAGTCTGAGCTGTTGTTTGTGGCTCTGTGTGAGGTTGGCTCATAGCCCAGTTTGGCCCCTAGAAAGCAGTCAAGTGAGTTGATCTGTTTAGTCCAAACTGCTTGATGTAGTGACTGAATTTCTCAAGTGTGTTTTCTCTCTTTTCATATAGGCAAAGCCCCCATGTTCAGTGGGTTTAGAATCAAGTCATCAGAGCCAGTTTCTTCCTTAACCAACTTTCTTTCATCTCCAATGCGCTGAGACTTAAAGAGATATCATCATTTCATCTGTCCTTTGATCTTTGCCTGATGGGCACGTGAGCCATGTCTGTCAGTTGTCCTGGCTCATTTTTTATGAAGGCATGAGACAGAATGTTCCACTTGGCAAGGTAGGTCTGTAGATTACAAAAAAATATGTAATTGACTGATTTAGTTGTAAAAATCTGCTTTGTCACAAAAGATCATTAAAGCTGGTGTTTTCTCCTTATAAAATATGACACATAGTCACTTATCTTTTTTCACCTTCCAACTGGCTATTTGGGTATCGAGTTAAATTTAAACATTATCACTGTATGGACTGACTTCCCATGTCCTGTAGTCTCTTACCTTACAGCTTTGGCCAGGATCTCTGCGTGTTACTCTTAATTTTATCAGAAGCCTTGTTGGCTGCAAAAAGCTTCTTTGTATAATTATTTATTTTATTATTTTATTTTACTTTAGTTTTACTTTCTCACTCCCCTTAATCCCTAATCCCATTCTCTCTCCTTACAACCCATCATCTCTCCACCAGGCTCCCTCCTATTTTCAAGTCTTTCACTTGCATGGCCCACTGTGTTTCATCTGGTTTGTCTTTTGTGACATGTGCCTGACATGATTCATGCTCCAGCAAATAGCATAAGATCACTGAGGAATCAGCTTCCTTTTCTTTTCTCTCAGCATTACTCCTCATCAGTCTCTCTGGTGAGAGAATCTTCCTGCCCTCTCTTCTGAGATGTTCTCTGAGCTTTGGGGATGGAAAGCATGTGGCTTACATGTCCTGTTTAGGTACACTCCTTGTCTAAATCTGATAATCATCTGCATTGGCAGCAATGCTTCCATGCTCTGAGCTTCATAATCAGTGTGGAACCTGAGGATTCCCTCCCCTCAGAAAAGTCAGTAGTAACTTTGCTGCCCACTTTGATAGCCATAAGGGATACTCACATGATGCAAAAGTTCTGTAGAGAAGGAACAAGAAAAATGCTTGTGAAATATAGAAAGGCCCAAGTATGTGGCAACTAAAGAATATGTGCACCAATTGACACTTTCTTAATTTGAGCAAAAAAATCTAAATATGAAGAGCAGTCTCAGTGGAGAATATAGGAGAAACGAGCCATAAATCTAGTAGGTTTCTTTGGAACTTTTTCAACTTTCAGCCATGGTTCATTCTATGTAAGAGTCACAGTTCATAATTTTTTCATAAAAGTAATCAAGAGACAGAGATTCTTTTAAAGAGTGAGGTTTGGTGAGTATGAGATCATGTGATTATACTTCTTTCACTAGTATGTTATCAATACTTATAACCAAAACCTAAGTGCAATTTGGTTCCCTTGAGTAAAAATGAAGTTCAGTAAGCCTGTTGCTTTCCACTGGCCCATCATAGTTTTACAGTTGCTTTGAGATTTTCCTGAACCACTTTCTGTGAAGTTCTTAAAAACAAACATGGCATGCAATATATATGAGAGGGTAATACAAAATGTTCGATATCAACACATCTATAAATAAGAATTGAGATCATAGAACTTGGTTTAAGAATAAGTGATAATATTTATACATTTCTGCGACTCCAAAAGTTTGTTAAAATTGACTTCAATTGCTACTCAGAGCCAGGTAAGAAAATAATGATTATAACAGAAATGGATTATGAAAAATAATGAATGGGGGGAGAAAAGGAAAGAGGAAAATCAATATTTCATGTGCTCCCCAAATATGATAGACATTATGCTAGATATTTTCACAAAAACAGTTCCCCAAAGTATCATTGAAACATGTATGGTCTTAAAAACCCTACTAATACTTAAAAATGTGTCAAGTTTATCCCTTTTAAGGAGAGAAGGATACAGGAAGCAAAAAGTAAAAAAAGAAGAAGTGGAAAGAGATCTAAAGTAGGGGGAGGAAGACACAAAGCATTTTTCCTCTCAAAATGTTTAAACTACCCTGTGGGAAACTGTCTTGATAATCTCATTACTCTAAGGTCCCTCCATTTCCCCACAAAGTCCAGTTGTTAAACTAATTGGATATTACAGAATAAGAACTAAAAACTCCTTGGTTCATAGGGCCCAAAGGGGTTAGACTCCATAACACTATACTGCTAGCCACACAGAGGTTACAGTCTGAAAAAGATACTCATTTTTCAGTTCTCCACTTCTGTGAATTTTTTTTTGCACTGTTGTGCATGGAATCCAGGACTCCGTGTGCATGTTATGGAAGTGCTCCACCACTGAGCTTCATCCCCAGTCCTTGAGAGCTATTTTGTACCTTTCTATTCTGGTTGCAGAGTGTTATTTATCATTTTTGAATAATTCTTGCTTGCTCTAGGCAACACATGTAATCATATTGGGATGTGGGATGCTCTTCACACTTGACTTGTCAGCTACAATTGCATTTTCCAACACGTGCCATAGAAATCCAGAATTGCTGTTTCTACATTCAAGTGTCATTTGGGGAGAAAAAAAAAAGAGGAAATCTTGCATGCATTTGGAAGTAAGATGTGTTATTTCAGAATTTCTGTGTAAGTCCATTCTTAGTGAGAAAAATCAATGCCAAGTTAAAATGATATAATATTAAATTCAGTGTGGCTAAGTGGGGTGTAATTTCAATTCACACATTATAATTTTTAATTTTGGTTCTTCAGAGCCAAAGCCCACTTAGTCCACCTCTTTAATCCAGACCTATCATTTGCAGATCTCACACTCCCCTCTCTGTAAACACCATCTGTTGCTGAATAGTGGAACTGAGATACGATACTTAGCTAATGACCTGCTTGCTTAGGGATATGCAGAAACCAGGGGATAGTTTAGGAGTCTCATCAGACGAGTGACATTTTGGAGAACAGAACTGATGGGTCTTTCTGGGAAAAAATGGGAGGTGAGGGCCAGGAAGGTATATTTGGTGGGCATGGAGAGAAAAGAGTATGTTAGTGAAACATGAACAGGAGCTGATAAAGTAAGTGTGTGTGTGTGTTGTGATGGGGGAGAAGTGTTCACAGGACAGTCAGATGGCTAAATAATTCATGATCATTAAAATAATTGTTTCATGCAAATGGAGACTGCCACTATTAAGACAAAATTACTAAAAAAAATACTGTTACATTCATTCAGTCACTCCATGAGTGAAGTTAGGTCTGTGCCATTAAAAATGCATACTTTGTGAGAAGAAAAAGTCTGTGTGTGTGTGTGTGTGTGTGTGTGTGTGTGTGTGTGTGTGTGTGTGTGTGTGTATCACATATTACATCCATCTTATGTTAAGTGCTCACAGAATAACTAACAAAATATTTATAGCCATGACTGGGCAAAATAAGGTACAGAGTACAGCAAATACAATGTTCGTGGGATAGAGAAGAAGCATCTTAAAAACAGAGCTTAGCCAAGAGCTTTTTGGAATGGCAGTACGCACCTGCAGTCATGGTTCCAGATGTGCAGGGAGCATTTTGAATGAGAGATCAGATCAAGTTTAGGGGATCTTTCCCAAATGCTTGCCAGTAAAGTAAGGATTGCCTGAGTATTGAAAAGAATGGCTAGTGGGGGCAAGGAATGACTGTTTCCATTTAAGTTAAGGATTTAGCGACACTGCCTGGAACTGAGTTAGGAGGAAGCCAGGTTTTCTGCAATCTGGCAAATTTACTCTAACACTCTGGCCAGTGCATCAGTCTTGTTCCCACAGTAGCAAAGGCTTGATATTCAGCTAGAAACATGCACTTCACGATGTCATGGGGCCATTTTGGATTCCCAGCTGCAGACATAATAGTAGAGAATCCAGTAGGCGTGTGAATAGCATCTATGTACACACATGTCAGTTCTGCTGTTTTCTTGGACAATCATTTTTCCCACATTTCCTGGAGGAACTGCTGGAATCACAAATCAGAATTTGCAGTTTGCCCTGGGTAATGAGGCATTGGATGGAATTTCATTTGGTAGATTTAAAGAGAGTTAGTGTTGATCTATGAAGCCAGATGATTTAAGAAATTGAAGCAGTAACAAGTAAATTGCTTTTCTCTTGTACTGCAAAATGCTTTCTAGGCGTTTCTGGCTTTTCTTTTTTAAAACAGATTTATAATACTATTTCTTTCTACCTCAAGGCTCAAGTAAACCTCTTTGCTCTGAGGAATCCTAAATGGCTCCTCATTTCCCACAAACAGATTGTCCAACAGAGTTTTTAATATCTTGTTTCAGATTGTGGAAGCTAGAATTTTTAATTCCGGGGGAAACACAAATGAACATACATTGTGTTTTAGTGGTTTTATTCTCATTTCTCCCATGGAAAAACCTTATTTTCTCAAATTCCTTAGCCTTGTGTGCTTATTAGAGATATAGGTGTCAGCTGAGCTTTGGGTACATTTGAAGGGAATTAGTGGTTATGGTGAGTCTTGAGCAAGCCTGCAAGAGATTGTGTGATTGATATGGGAAGACCCAGCCCATAGCGGAAGGGACTGGACCCTGGGCAGCAGGACAACATGCAGGGAGCTGGTTCAGTGCTTTGGCATTCACCAGCACATTTTGGCAGCCTTGTTGTCTGACAAGTGAAGTTTGCTCCTCTCTCAGCAATTCCTGTGTATCTGCTCCTATTGTTGGTATAACCTGTCCTGCCAGGCTGAATTAAGAACTGTAACCAAGAATCATCAGAAAGAATAAATCCCCCTTGTTTCCCTAAGCTCTTTGATCATGAATTTATCAGCACATGCAGGCAAACTGCAACACCACCTAACTAAGACTTGCTACTTTAAGCCAGCCCACACTCTCCTCGTTTATTTGTTCATCTGGAAATGGTAAGAAAAGGAAAACCATATGCTGTTAGAGAAGCAGAAAGAATAAACTCAGCTCTTTCTTTCAAGCAAGGTATCAATCATTGAACAGGAGAATCATGCAAGAGGACACTCTAGAAATATATGACCAACCAAAATGACATTGCACAAGCTGCATTGGAAGCAGAGGAGAGCTGCTGGCTTCTCACATCCAACACTGTACTGCAGGAGATTGGAAGGGAAAATTTTATTACTCTGAAGTGGAGACCAGGAAGTTTCCAAAAGGGCTTCTTTGTTCGTTTTCTTTCTACTGTTAAGTCTTAAGTCTTGTGAAGACTGTAAAAGTTAGGGACAAATTGTCAGTTAGACATAAGAAATATTTCTGAATTATCTGTTTTAACCTCATGTAAATTTCACAGGAGGCACCTATCCTGGCCCAGAGTATTGTAGAAACTGTGTGTAGCATCACATTTATAATCCCAGAACCCAGTGCAGTGTCTCTAATGCCTAATGCTCACTAAGTGTGTTAAGCTGCTGAGGAAAAAAAAAAGTGTCCTGGGATAATCGAAGAAGAGACAGATAACCACTACATAGGGGACTCTGGAGTGGTGCCAAGAATGTCAAGAGGAATTCCTCAACGTAAGAATTTGAGAGGGACCCCAGATAGGTCAGGTTTCTTGCCACCAGAGGATATGAAGCATTAAAACATGGGAAAACAAATTGTTTACATTTGTTATCAATCTGGTTGTCTAAACCATGGGAACCATTTGGGGAGTCTGAGGTCGTATAGCTTAGAGGAGACACATAGATATATGTAAGTTAAATCCATCCTGCTTCAATTGAAAGGAGGGCCCCAGTGTTGTTTGCGTGAGCAGCTGCCATTGCCATCATTACTGGGTCAGGGTCAGAAATGGGGTGAGGGTCCCGGCAGGTCATGGTTTATGTAACTGGTGCTCTGTCCTCTTTCCGTGACACCACTCATCCATGCAATTTTACATCTCATACGTATTTTCCACTGTAGTGGCCTTTGTAAGACATAAGGTGAACAAACTGCTTATTAAGGTAAGACAATGGAGGCCCCATTTTAAAAAGGTTAAGATGTACTCAAAAGTGTCAGCACATTGTAGGAATCATTAACAGTCTATGGAATGCACAGCCTGGTATTTTCCAAAGGCCACACTAACCTTTTCAAGGATGGAGCCAGCTAAAAGGAATGGATTTCCTCACCATTTGATGGGAGAAGAAATCTTTTAAATTCTTACTTTTATTTGCTTGCCGAGAATCGTCTCTGTGGAGTTCAACATAGGGAAGTGAATCCTACACATTTTAGCAACTCACTTAAAATACCATTAGAAAGCACTTGGGTTATTAAAAGCTGAAAACAAAGGACTGGGATCCCTCTGGTGCTAATAACACCTAGAGAGAAAAGGAGAGCCACCTAGGCTCTTCTGTTTGCCAAAAATGTCTCTGAATTTAAGCTCTTTATTGTTAAGAAGGGAAGCTTAAGTTTTGCCAAACCCCCTTTTTCTTTAAGTACATCCATTTTTCCATGTAATTGGCTTAACACTGCTATTTGCATAATTGTCATATTTTTCTGCTTCCCAAGAGGTCTGTTAAGCATAAAGGTGAACCACAAAGCTTTGACAAAGTGCACATTTGTGTGTGATGTGCAATTCTCAAGTCACAAGGAAAATTATATCTTTTCCATTGAGTTTTCCTTGCATTTGGAAGCAAAGTATTCAAAACTCATTGCCCCCTGAGGTGGATTTAACCTGCTTTTCACGAACTTGGCCAAAGACCAATTTACTGAGCCTTGGGTCTTCAAATAATGAGGTTGTCACAGGGCCTTGATCTTATCAGGGACCTAAAACATAAATATTTTTCTTTAAGCTTTGGTATAAGAATAAGATCATTTAGTTCCAGTCTGGGATTTCATCATAGGTGAGCCATGTTTTTACAATGAGGTGTCAGAAAATCATTTAACCACTCAAAGCTTCCCTTTGTCTAGCTGTGTAATGGGCATTGTGAGTTCATTAATGAGGAAATAGGTTACCAAGGGCATGGTACATAGTAGATATCCTAACTTTTCTCTTTTATAATAATACTCAGCATTAAAATGAATGAGTAGGCTTGAACTTTGGCACAGCAGAGACTTGGTTTTGTTTTCTACTCCTTTGTTTTGTTGGGTTGAAGGTTCAGAAGACTGTGATCTCCAGCAGAATTTTCTTATCATTAGAATGCTGGTTCTTTATCTAGTCAAGGGAATAGATACTAGAAACACATATTTCCAAGTTTGCATTGAGAGCATTAATTCAGATAGTAATTATGAAGGGCATATAAATGCTCAAGGCATCAGTAACCTAAAGTTACTAATCATGTGCGTAATTGGTTTAGGCCATATTAGGTTCAGAGGACTGCAAGCGAGGACCAGAAAACTTAAACTGCCTTCAGAATTGCAGTGTGGTGTTATGTCTTTCCAAATCCAGGAAGGTGGAATGTACAACTTCTCTCCCTATAAAAGACCTGACTTAGGAAGCCTTTTGCCTACTTCCTTCCTGGTGGAACTAGATTCTTCCAGGTTTCCTAATTGCTGTGTGCTTCTGGCTGCAGCCTACAGGCATCAGATTGCAGTGCTGAATGAAGGAACAGTATTCAGGGTGTGATAATAATCAGATCAGGAAATTAACTGAACTCTAGACATCTAGACATCCCGTCTTTGAGGGCTGATCACGTGGGTCACTTCTGAGTCCTGGCTTCCCCTTGACAAGGGTACCTACTCCTTGCCAACAGTTTTGTGGGCAGAATTCTAGCCAAGCAGTAAATCTTACAGAAGGGAGACATGGAAGGTTGTATTGCCCTATCTCAGACTGGTGCTTACATTCCATGCATGAATCTCTTATCAACTGTTTATGTACAGGAATCAATGCAACAAAAATAGATCAGAATAATGAAAAGTTGGAAATTAAAAAGTACTTAAATGTGTTATCATACATCTACTTCATGGATTCTTATTTAATTTTTTGAGGTGCTAGGGATTGAATCCAAGAAACATTTTTCCCTTGATCTGTATCTCTCACCTTAACCATTTTTAAATGAATACATGAACATTAACATTGGAAATGCCTATGTTGTAATTTTAGACAGGAAAAGGTATAAATATAAAACATAATTAGAAACTTAAAATAACAATAAACAAGCATTTAAACAGAAGGTAGATTCATGGTTGCCAAGAGCTGGGACTAATGGGGGTTGGGGAGAAGATAGCCAAGGATTTTTTTGGGGGAGGATTTGACTGTGTTGTATCTTGCACACATCTGTGAACATGCTACAAAAACCATTGTATGGGATACTTTCTTTTTTTTATTTTATTTATTTTTTTATTTTTTTATTTTTTTTATTAAAAATTTAATTATACATTTTAAAATTTTTTTGCCAGTTCCCTCCCTCCCCCCTCCTCCCCCTCCCCTTCCCCCAGTGCCTCCCCCCCAATTCCCAGAGAGTCCTTTATTGTGTACGCCTAACTCTCCACTGGGTCCTCCTCTCCGATGACATATAAGGACCCAGTGGCATTTCCATAAGCCCTTTCTCTTGTTCCCCTTAAGCATAAGATCACTACTATGGCTGTCAATCCCTTGCCTCCAGGGGTCTCGGTGCCCTTAACAGATGCTAGACTTTATGAGGGCAACAGTGCGCTGGACATTGCACAGGGCATGCAAAGTCTGTATGGGATACTTTCAATGGATAAGTTGTTGTCATGTGAGTTATATGAAACTGGTACTAAACACAACAGCAAGAAGAAAAAAGCCCTACATAGAGAAAAAAACCTTATGTAGAAAAAGAATTAAATGTAAATAAAAGTTTCCAGAAGGTTAACAGTGAATATAATTTGGTGGTAATTTTTGAGACAGATTCTCATTCTTTGGCTTAAGCTATCCTGGGACTTACTCTGCAACCATGATCTGGATCCCAAGGAAAACCTCCTGCTTCAGTCTCCCCAGTTTTGATATAGGCATGAGCTGCCATGCCTCACTTTTCTGGCTTTGTTTTTTTCTTCATTTTGCCAAATTTTCCATGGTGAGTCTATATTATCTTTCATGATTTATAATGAAAAATAATTTTAAAAGGAAAATAAAATGAACACCATCTTTTTCAGCTTGTGGTATTGACGATAGGAATGATAAAAATAAGAAATTTGATTATATTTACATTAAGTGAAAGTATAAGATGACACATATGACCCTGTATATACTACACTAAAACATCAATAATTAAATTCTTCATTAAAATTGGCTCTTCATATCATTTTCAAACATAATGGCATAATAAAATGGAATACATTTTTATTATGATTTCTTTTATATACAAACAATTTTCTTTTTTTTTATTTCAGCTCATACAAACTTATTAGGTACACCAGTTCCCTCCCTCCCTCCTCCTCCCCCCGTACCCCCTGCTCCCCCTTCCCACCCCTCTCCCTCCCCATCCCCCAGTGCCTCCCACCCCAATTCCCAGAGAGTCCTTTCTTGTGCATGTCTGATTTTCCTCTGGGCCCTCCTCTCCGATGACGTACAAGGACCCAGTGGCCTTTCCCGAACCCTTTCCCGTGTTCCCCTTAGGTATAGGAACACTGCTGTGGCTGCCAATCCTTTGCCTCCAAGGATCTTGGTGTCTTTAGCAGATGCTAGACTTTGTGAGGTCAACAGTGTGTTGGACAATGCGCAGGGCATGCAAAGTCCGATTATGATTGCTTCAGCCCTAACTAGTATAGAGTATCTTACATATCATTGCTCCTCCCATCCTTACGCTCTTACACTCTTACCGCCCCCTGTTCCGCAAATTTCCCTGAGCTTCAAGATGAGGAGAGACTAAGCTGGCCTAGTTCTATGTGGTTGATATAGAGTCTCTGAAGTTCTGGATTGTGGTTTGTTGATTTTCTTTTGCAGTTTTGCTGCTCCTGCAATGCCCTTTACTCCATCCTGGTGGGCATTGTATGTTACCCCCTGGCCAGAGACAAAAAGCTGTTAGAGTCTTGTGATAAAAGCACATTCAAAGGTAGATGTAATAAAAGTGGGAAACCACAGTGAGGGAGGGGTCTATCACCCATTTGCAAAATTGTTACTTTTTATCTGCCAGACTATATGCCCTCCTCTTCTGGTGAGATCACACCCCCTCAGTAGTAAATGATCAGGAACAAAAGTCTGTGAACTTAATCAGATGTCTCATTACTTATTTGGGTCCTTGGTGGAGGCCTATTTACCTTGCTGTAACATGGTCCCTTCTCTCCTTGTTTCTGGTGTGGTCCTCCTACCCCATCCCTCCTGTTCATAATCCTTGGAATTACTGTCTCTAGGTGGGCTGGGTGGGTTTGGTACTAGGAGCCACCTATTAGGGAGTACATACGGTGCTTAATTTTCTGGGTCTGGGATACTTCACTTAATATAATTGTTTCTAATGACATCCATTTCCCGGCAAATTCCAGTAATTCATCATTTTTGATGGCTGAGTAGTACTCCATTGTATAGATGTACCACAGTTTCCTTATTCACTCGTCAACTGTTGGACACTTGGGCTGATTCCATGACTTTGCTATTGTAAACAGTGCTGTTATGAACATGGTCATGCTTGTGCTATCGAGGTGAACCTCTGCTGTATGGGGGGTTATTCCCAAAAGTGGAATAGCAGGGTCATATGGCATTTCAATCTTTAATTTCTTTAAGAATCTCCAGACGGCTCGCCAGAGTGGCTGTATGAGCCTGCATTCCCACCAGCAATGTAGGAGAGTTCCCCTCTCTCCACATCCTCTCCAGCATTTGTCGTTGTTAGTATTGTGGATTTTTGCCATCCTGACCGGGGTGAGATGATATCTCAGGGAAGTTTTGATTTGCATTTCCCTGATGGCTAAAGAAGTGGAGCATTTTTTTAGATATTTGTTAGACATTTTAATTTCATCCCTGGTAAAGTTTCTTTTAAGTTCCAGGGCCCATTTTTTAATTGGGCCATTGGTTTCCTTGGTGTTTAGTTTTCTAAGTTCTTTGTGCACTCTGGGCAATAGAGCTCTATCAGATATGTGGTTAGTGAAGATTTTCTCCCATTCTGTGGGTTGCCTTTGAGCTCGCATTACAATCTCTTTATCTGAACAGAAGCTCTTTAATTTCACAAGATCCCAACTGTTGAGAGTTGGTAGCAGTGACTGTGCCATTGGATGTCTGTTTAGGAACTGTTGGCCTAGCTCAATCAGCTCGAGGGAGTTCCCTATCCTTTCAACTATGGTTTTTATAATCTCTGGCCTGATATCAAGGTCCTTGATCCATTTGGAATTAAGTCTTGTACATGGTGACAAGTACGGGTCCAGCTTTAATCTTCTGCATGTGGAGATCCAGTTTTGCCAGCACCATTTTTTGAAGATACTGTTCTTTTTCCATTGGATTCTTTGGGCCCCTTTGTCAAAGACCAAATGGCTGTAACTTTGTGGGCTTATATCTGGGTCTTCAATCCTTATCCATTGATCTGTGTGTCTATTTTGGAGCCAGTACCAGGCTGTCTTTACAACTATGGATTTGTAGTATAGACTAAGGTTTGGTATGGTTATACCTCCAGCTGTGTTTTTGTTACTCAGGATTGTTTTTGCTATCCTGGGTCTTTTGTGCCTCCATATGAACTTTGAGATTGTTTGGTCAACTTCTTTGAAGAATTGCTTTGGGATTTTGATTGGTATAGCATTGAGTCTGTATATTGCCTTTGGTAGGATGGTCATTTTCACGATGTTGATTCTGCCAATCCAGGAACAAGGGAAGTCTTTCCACCTTCTGGTGTCTTCTGCAATTTCTTTCTTTAGGGTTTTAAAGTTTTCATTGTAAAGGTCTTTTTCCTCCTTAGGTTTATACCAAGGTATTTCATTTTTTTAGGGGCTATAGTAAATGGGATTGTTTCTCTCAAGGCCTTTTCACTTCTTTCATTCTGGGCATATAGGAAGGCCACTGATTTTTGCACATTTATTTGTATCCTGCCACCCTGCTGAACTTCTCAATTAGTTCCAGGAGCTTCCTGGTGGAGTTTTTGGGATCCTTCAGGTATAAGATCATGCCATCTGCAAATAGGGATAGCTTGACTTCTTCCTTGCCGATTTGAATCCCTCTTCTGTCCCTTTCTTGTCTTATGGCTTCAGCTAACACTTCAAGTACAATATTGAATAGAAGTGGTGAGAGTGGACAGTCTTGTTTAGTTCCTGATTGAAGTGGGAATGCTTCCAATTGTTCCCCATTGAGCATAATCCTTGCTGTGGGCTTGTTGTATATACAAACAATTTTCTGTTTATTCTCTTTCTTCCTTCCCTCCCACCTTCTCTTCTCACCCATCTGTCCCTATCTGTCCCACCATCTTAGCTCTCTGCATGTGTGGACTATGGGGCTCCCTGTGAGCACCTGTACTATTAACACACCAGGCATTTGTGGTAGGAGGATGAACCTTCAGTGGGTAAACTCTTAGGTGAGGAAGCTTCCCTTCATTTGTCTGGCACCTACCCCTGGGATTCCCACTGAGTGTAGGTGTTTCTCCTGAGATATCCTTGCTGGAATCCCATTAAGTTTAGTTGTTTCATGGGGGAATGCTGATGTGTCAGTCATTGTGTAAATCTGATGGTAGTAGATCTCATTACAGTGTACTATTGGATCCAGCAGCTCTGCTATGACTGAGTGTCCTGATCAATAGTATACTCCCTACTTTTAAGTTTTTACAATCTTACCATCCTCTCTTCAACAAGGTTTCTAGACCCTTGGGATGTGGATAGATTTGGATTGTCTGATTAGCACTGAGCATTCTAGGGTCAGCGATACTCTGCACTTTAGACAGTGGAACACAGATATTTTGGAAAACCAATGGCAGGCAATACGACTTTTCTCAGAATTTCTTTCAATCATAGTTTAGATATAAAGCTTCAGAAAGTTTCATGATACAAAGTAATCATTGGTTCCTAATCATAAGGCATGACAAACACTTGTCTTGATCTTAATCTATCCTGTGATTTTTACATAGTGAGCTTTTGCAAAAAAAAATCCAAATAAGTGATCTTCATATGGTTTGCATTAAGCTCTGGTGGGAGATGAATTTTTGCAAGTGAATAATGTGAAAAAAAGCTGGCCTTCATTGAAGCTTGATTCCTTTGTGCTGTGGAATTTTTTTTTTACCTACTTGTGGCATAAAACTTTCAGTTGTTCCATACTTTCTTTAGTTCAACAAGTCCACCGCCAAATGCTGCAGAGAGACGATGTGCAAAGTGGTCATATTTATGCACCATCAGAACCTTTTCAACATTACTGCTGTGCTTTTTGCACTGAAAGGCGAGGAACAGCTGTCTTGTTCTACTTTGGTGTCCAATTCAGCTGTTTCATATTCATTGTGTAGTTTTAAACATCTGTTGACAGGCTAGAGGGCTCACTGTAAAGAGAAACATTGTTGTCTTGGGTGGCTTCTGCCTAAGACAAGCCTGACCCCTTTGTTTGCCCCTGGAATAGAATATGTGTGTTCCTCCCAGCCCTCATTAACCACAGCTGTTGGGTACATTTTAGTAGATGAGAACCATTTCCCATGCATCTTTTGCTTCTTTGTCAGTTCTGAGAACTGGGGAGTAATGTCCAGAATGTCACTGGAAAAAGCCTGCATGCTATGGACTGTCCGTAAGTAGCTGGGACTTACTGAGTCAATATGAGTCCTCTTTATCTCAGAAATAGAAACTTCCTTGGAGACCTTCTTAGACTCCTATTTGGTACCAGAAAAATCTAGAAACTGGAAGACGTTTTTTGTTGGAGTCCCCCACAGTACAGATGAGAGCAATATCCAGGTTAATTCAGTGTCTTGCTTTACACGCCAAGCCAGTTAGTGGATTTTTACATGCCTGTGCAATAGCATCACAGTATTTCAAAGTTGCTTCTTGGCTCCTTTTTTTGGTCATAACTCTTGGAACCATCTTTCTCTCCATGTTTATTACTTGAGCATTAGCCAAGCATATTGAGTGATAGGTGCATATGGATTGTAATGAGGAGAAATCACTGGTCATAGAGTTTAGTCCATTTTGAGAAAATTAACAGAAAAATTCACTGAAAGAAGCCAACCCCTGAGATGCTTTTCTGATACAGGTCTTCCTTCAAAGTCTTTAAAGGACAACTTCAATACCCTCTCCTTTGCCCCTCTTTTTCTGTTTTCTACTGCATTCTGCGTACATAACCATTTCTTTTTAGAGTGGAAGGGACATGGAGAGTATGTATGTACTCACCAGAGGTGATGTGCCCTAGTTTTTCCACATTGAGAGTGAAAGCATGGGCCTGGAGAATTTCCTAATGACTTTTCAAGAGCAGTTCCTTACATAGCCCAAGTCTTCAATCTTGTAACCGGACCATCAACCCTGGTGACAGCCTAGTTTGAAGGAGGTCTCGTAAAAACAGGGTTCAGGCCCTTCCTAATGGCTTCAGCTAATGGAAAACCTGAAGGGGAAAAGTGAAATCATCCTCAAAACATCCTACAGGTATGAAGGAAAAAGAAACCTCGAGAATTCTGAGAGGTGACAGAAATTGAACATCTTTGGTTCAAAATTCAAGAAGTCATGATAAAGAGGATTTGAAAATGCTGGCCTTTATTTCCAACAGTGTGGGAACATGTGAGTTTCCACATGCAAACTGAGTCAAAAACTAGAAACCAGTTGTCATTTCAGAAGGAATGGCAGGGAATCTGAAGGGCAAGCCTGGGTCCTGGAAACTGCTTCCATGGTCACTTCATCCCTCCCACCTCCAGGCCTCCTGTCCATCCTAGTGTGTGATTCAAGGATCCAGAGGTCATGTTAACTTTGCATTTCAGCATTGCCTTTTACTATACATTAGGCGTGCATATTTAGCCATGCCCTAGAAAATGCTCAAAGCATAACACAAATATAATATCACAAATATATGATCATCTGCATAAACTGTGACATGACTGTGAGAAGTGTCTTTTTGATGATTTCTCTGTTTTGATGTCAGTGACTCTGACATAGTTGTTAAGGGCAGGGCCATTCCAAGATCTCTTCTCTGACCATTCATTTACAAATAATTTCAATTACGTTATTTTGCTGAAAAAATTCTGATGAAGGGTATGAGATACCCTGATTTAAAAGCGATTCAGAGACAAGAAGGCAGAGTCTCCTGGAAGAAATAAGCAAAAAGTTTCATACTCACAAGATAAATGTGATCATCCCTCAGTGTTTTCATCTTTGTTCTCAATTTTCTATTTTGTCAGGATAAGTTATTATACCTAAATGAGCTTTTGTGTTCTGCTTCTTTAATCTGATCATTTACAGGTATAAACTAGTCATACAAATCAAGCAGATTCTCTAGTCCTTTTTATTTGGCCATCACCCTACACATAGGTTTTCTCATGTTTCAGATTATTTCCTTAGGAGAGATATCCAGAAATAGGATTACTGAGTCAAAGGCCCTAAAGCTATTTTAAGGACTTTGATGCATGGTGGCAAATTGCTTTCCTGAAGGGTTTGCCAGTCGATGCAGCTGGCAGTAGCAAGGTCTGAGTCTCTTCCGGGCCCATATATGGGTCCAGAGAAAATAATTTTAAAATATTTTAAATGAGTGCAATTTATATACAGTAAGGTATACAGTAAAGTATAAAAAGTACAGTGTGTGAGTTTGGTGAGTTTCAGTAGATATTTCCCTATGTAATTGATGCCCAGAATAGCATAGAGACTTAGATATATACGAAGATGGCTGTATAATGATACATCCATCATCTGTACCATCCCTGGAAGGTTCTTTTCTGGGCTAGTCAGTATCTATCCTCAGAAAGCACTCATGAAAATCCCTCATTTTTAAGTGTCTTTGGAAAGTTGCTGCTGTCATCTGAAATGATTTCACAGGCAGTCTCTCTCTCTCTCTCTCTCTCTCTCTCTCTCTGTGCATGTGTATGTATGTGCACGTGCATCTTTTGAATCATGATCTCACTGTGCAGACCTTACTGGCCTGGAACTTACTTTCAGTGATCCTTTTTTTTTCTCTGCATCTCAAGTATGTACTACCATGCCCATTGACAGGTATTCTCTTAAAGAAGATCTTCAGGTCTTTGGTGTCACTATTAATTGTGCTAAGCCTGTGCAGATCTGCAGGTCTTTATTTCATTCCTGCCTAGTTGCTGATGCTGAACTTCACGGTCTTGTGTCCAGATGGTCTTGGGGATCACTTTTGTGATTATGATTAACACATCACTCCTCCCCCCCCTTAAGAACTGACTAAACTACTGCCACCTGTTCTAGATCATGTAAGATGACATGTAGAGGCATTGAAGAATGTATATTACAGAAATACAATAGAAGCCTTGTGAAAAAGGAAATGACCCGCCCCAATGTACCTTGGTATGTATTTGCCATCTCTCTCTCTGCCTCTGTCTATGTATGTATTTATGTATGTATGTATGTATGTGTCTATATCTATCTCAAGTTTCTTATACACACACATACACACACACACACACACACACACACACACACACACACACACAGCTCATAGGATAGAATTGTGCTCTTTGTTATCATGTCTAGGATTTTAAGTGAAATCTCTTAGGGTTAAAGAAGATTGGGCTCATGAATTGTTATGTTCCTCTTTGTTGACCAGTTTAGTTCAAAATCTTAGTTCAGAGAGTAAGAATTCTTTGCTGAGACTTTTTGAATTAAAATCATAGTTTTTCAATTTTTACATGAAAGGTGCATTCAGTTTCCTCCTTTTAAACAGAGATAGACTAACTTTTCATGGGTTAAGAGGCATCTGAAATCTTTTCTGGTAGCAAAACAGAGGTAAGTGTCAAGGGTAGAACCATCACAAGCAGCTCAGCAGTGGTTACAGGCTTATAGGTGTCTAGGGCAGAAACACCAAGGGTTAAGTCCCAAACGAAAGTAAGAAGGGACCGAATTAACAATGATACAGTGTCCAAAGTAGACTTGGAACCATGTTAGGTACTTTCATATGTAATATTCAGAGTCAGATCATGGAAATGATCTCATCTCCTTTTAGCAATTTAGAAATTGAATCGTGTTCAGACTCATATGTCCACATTTCTTCTCTGCAACCCTGTATTTTTTTTGTTTTCTCATTGTTGATACATCCTAGAATGTCTGTCTTCTTCCTCTTGCTCAGCTCCTTCTTTGCCTTATCTTTCTTGTCCTTTTCTGTATCATTCTATACTGTATCAAATGTCCCTCATTTATGGTGGCATCTATTTCAGAAACCAATCCCATCCAGCCTCCCGTGCCCTCACATCTTCCCTGATATTGAGGCTCATAAAAAGCTGATGCAACCCTTCATGCTTAGAACTCTGTTTCTGTTCTGTTTTATGACCTCCCAGTCCCCATATCAGTTGCATACACAGTGCACTCAACAATTCTTAGCCAAGGATAATGCTGTGACAGAGATGTGGTTCTGATTAGGAAGATTGCTTCTATAGCCACTGTCAGTATAAAGACACAAACAATCTCTCTGACTGCAAGATTAGCACTTGAGTGATTTCTGGTCAATGGATGCTGGTCAAACATGCAATTGCTACCTTAAAGTCAGAATCATTGTCTAATACTCATCACTGAGTTTTCTGCTTTGCCACTCTCTCCATTAGTACATGTGAATCATCTTTGCATTTTTTTATATTTTAGCACATTCTGTTACCACATGTTCTGTAGACAGCTCCCCATCTGGCACAGGCATCAGGGGCTCCCCTTCTTTCCAATGACCTGTGAACACTTCATACCTACAGCACTATATTAGAACAAACATGTGTTTCAAACACCAGTAAGTCATTTTAGGTGTTCTCTGCAAAGAAGAGTGGTAAAATAATTAGTACATCTAATTATCCAAGTGTTCACATGCCTGATATTTTTGTAGGGGCTTAGTGCAGCTGTGTCATAGAAATGAAATTTGGAGCATACAATTAATTTAAGATGTACCTACAAGATAAAAGTATATGATAATAACTATAACAAGGTATTTCATTTAGCTGTGTAGTCCACAAATATCTTTTCAGAAAATAAATCATATAAAACATTAGTGAGATGTTCTTTTGTAGTAAATCTCTAAAATCTGATGTCTATACATAGAGTGCATCTTGTTTTGGACTAGATTTATTTCAGTTAAGTTCTTAAGAGTCATAAGTACTATCGACTACCATGTTAGATAGTACAGGACTAAGAAAACTCCTAGTGTAATCTTTCTTCTAATCATGTTTATAAGCAGAAAAACTGAGAACTCGTAGTGTTTCCTGCTTTGTGGCAAGCAGTGCATTGAGGAAAGTGTGCAGCATCACCTCCGTCATCCAGCTGTCACATGAGAACAGTGAAGACATTTCAGTTATAATTTGCATGTTTCCAACCACAAGGCAGTTTGTGGGGTTTATTCTTCAGCACGTGATTCAGACAGGAAAGGACTCCTAATCTGGAGGAAAGTAATTCTTGCCAGTTGAGGTGGTCAGAGAAGACAAGGGATATGGGCAAATGATATTTATTTGAGATAGCACAACAAGAGAACAAGTAGTTTAATTATGGGGATGCAGCTTGACCAAAGCTATAGGAATGATATGCTAGAAGCACTATGAGAATAGATTAGTTTGGCTGTGATTGAAAATTCACATGAAGAAAATGATGAAGATAATAGTTCCATTTATGCAGTTAGGGGCTAGTCTCTGTGCTATGTGCTTTATATATGCTTTGCTACTGAATCTTACATGTGATCTAGCCAAATATCTAGAGAACTTGAATGATCTGGTCAAATTGATAAAGCAAAATTTTGAAGTCATATCCCTGGGAATGTTGTAGTCTGGGATCTGTGCATTTGGGGCACAAGAAGTCCATGTATTTGTAATTCAAGTGCTGAGGTGTCACCTCAACTTAGGACAGAGAGTCTCTTCTGTAGGCTTAGGATTCTCTGCAGGTTGTTGATTCCAAAAAGATGCTGATAGCTACCACTGCCACAATGTTTTGGAGTTTACTGAAGTTTCAAACCCAAGCCTTTATAACCCTAGTGGAGGCCTTCTGTTTTCACACTCACACAGTGGTAAAATACTGAGATCTAAGAGCCAGTTTTCAATGCACTGATCTTGAACAAAAGCAAACAGAGGCAGAGAGAGGAAGTGACATTTTCAGAGTCACAATTAGTTTTAGAAGGCGAGCAGCTAGGGCTTATGATTCTTGTCACCTAGAGAGCTATACTGCTATTATCTAAAGGCCGTCTTAATAGAAAAGCACTATTTGGCTTAGGAAGTGGATTTCAGTTATTCTGGGTAATTATTTTAGCTGTTTAAGATTAATCACTTAAAAACCTTATCATAAATGATAGATGTCTCCAAATGAAGAGATGGATTTCAGCACATAGCAGAACCAAATTGTACTTTTCAATGCAGCAAGTCCTTTAAACTCTCATTTAGAAAAGTAATGACTTTTGCTTTCAAACCTGAACAATACTCTACCTGGAGAACGGGTTAGAGTTGGAGATCAAATCATAGGTAACAGAGGGTAATGGGAATAAACATGGTCACAGTGCATTGTGTGTATGAAACTGTCAGCAACAGCAGCAATATTTATGTTAAAAAATTTTCAGTGTAGCATAGATCAGAGCCAGGCATTCTGATAGCTGTTCAGACTGTGTTCATTATTGTTCAGCTATTCACAACATGGCTGATGACAATAATTTCAATCTTTTTCATTATTATTATGATTATTATTTCCGCTCATACAAACTTAACAGGTACACTGGTCCCCTCCCTTCCCCCACCTCCCCCAGACCTTCCTGCTCCCCTCTCCCCTCCATCCCCATTCCCCAGTGCCCCCCCCCAATCCCCGGAGCATCCTTTACTGTGCGTGCCAAACTCTCCTCTGGGTCCTCCTCTCAATTTCAATTTCTGTACCCTTTTTCTTTTGACTTTGGAAATGGTTGCACTTCATGAACTTGCTTGGGCCAGCTTTTTTTCATGGTCACACTGCTGATGTTTGTACTTATCTTGATAGAAATAATGTCTTAGAAAGCTAACTCTCCATTAAACTAGTGGCTACTTAACACTCTCCATTTTGCCTGGTGTCTTCTGGGACATCATGTTTGACATACCTAGGATTTACAAGGAGAAACCAGATAGACAGAAGATGGTCCCTGCTGTATGAAACATTGCCATTTTCCTTCATTTTTTATATACAAATAAAATGAATCTCTTTTAATGCCCCCGTCCCTCCCTACCACCCCCTTCTCTCCCACTCTCCCCTCCCTTCACGCATCCATCCTTGCCCTCCCTCCCACCCTCATGTTTCTCTGCATGTGTGGACCACGGGGCTCCCTCAGAACACTTGTACTACTAGTA
The DNA here is from genome assembly GCA_023101885.1 of Typhlomys cinereus. NCBI lineage: Eukaryota > Metazoa > Chordata > Mammalia > Rodentia > Platacanthomyidae > Typhlomys > Typhlomys cinereus. The sequence goes on along the minus strand of JALPQD010000355.1, from coordinate 737,852 downwards.
AGGCATCAGGCCTCTGTGGTAGCATGAGTGGCCTTTCAGTGGACAAACCCACTGGCAGGCAATCTCCCCTTCACTTGTCTAGCACCAGCCCTTAGGATTCTAATTGAAAATGGTTGGTTTTTTTTGAGATATCCTTACTGAAATCCCATTAAATATAGTTATATCTCAGGAGAAGCATCGCCATTTTAGAGGGCAGAAGGGAAAAGCATGGAGCAAGCAGCCAACCCCAAACAATCCAAGAGTGTGCTGCACAGTGTTGTGCAAGTATGTGAGCAGACTGTGCAGCTGAATCAGATTGTATCTGTGCCGTGTTTGAAAGGTTAGGCCATGCTAACCACTCCTTTTCAAAGTATCTCACAGAGGGGCAAAAGTCATGGGTTGTATCCCCAACCTATCATTGTGAATGTATGTCTCCTTTAGCATGAGAAATACCTTTTTTGGTGAGGAATAATAGTCCAAAGCAGGTTCCAATTCTGTAAGGTTTTATGTATTAAAAAGAACTCCATAATCAATTTGTTCTACGTTGTCCTCTTGGGAAGTGAAGAGACATGTCGATACAGGAACAACTGCAGCTTTTGGTTCAAATTCTGCAGCTTTTTAACTTGTTTTTTTCCTAGTGATAAAGAAACCAAGAGATCTAATTTTGTAGTGCATGTCCCATGGTGTTCTGTGGCAGAAGACACCTTGAGAAATGACCATTGACTCCTTCACAAAGGCTAAATGCTAGATTAGGTTACTGTTTTGTCAGCCCCTAGATTTTCCAGATGAGAGTCTTGAACAGGAAGTAATAAAAAGAAGCTAACTCAAGCTAAATGAACACCATACCCCTGACTGTAACAACCTCCCTGCATGGTCGACAAATATTTCCCTCTCTTAAGGGAAGCCCATGCATAGAAACAAGCACATATAAAAAATATACCAAGCTTTAATATGCTGTAAATAACGAGCCCACTAAATAATGAATTAACCCAACTGCTGATTCATAGGTAAATGTCTCTTGTAAAGCAGCATTTTTATGGATTTTACAGCTTAGTTAATATCCACTCATATTTCATTAGGACGGTTGAGCTAAAGTATTGGAGTAATACTCTGGATAGATTTGAAAGTGATGTAGTGCATATGAGGAGTCCAGACAGAGCTTGGGGAGCTGCCAGGCTCCTTGCCTTACTGTGAGTGCATTGTACCTTTCTCTGCTGTTTCTTTGAGGCCCTGGCAAGCCAAATTCCTCAGTGCAACCCTGAGATCTGAGAAGAAAGATGTCTCTGAATTCCAGGGTGTGGTCTTTCTGAAACTGTCAGCTGAGTTGGAGCCAGAGGTGGCTCTGGGCCAATTGAAGGAGGACACATGGAAATCAGTTCGGTGCATTTGTCAATTAACCTACCAGCTCTTCTGAGATTCCATGACATTTGCATAAAACTCTGGAACTGGATTCTGTTTTTTATTTTATGTGTATGTGTGTGTTTGTGGGCATGTGTATGTACATTTGGGTATGTGGGTTTGTGTGGAAGCCCAAGGGTGATGTCAGGAATCATCCTCAATCTTTCTTCTACCTTATTGTTGTGATCCTAGGTCTCTAATTAAATCCAGAATTTGTTATTCTGACTAGTCTGACTACCCTTGCTCTGGGGGATTCTCAGGCTCTGCTTTCTAGGACTATAATTACTTGCAGGCCAACACACATGACTAGCATTTTTTATGTGGAATCTGGGGACCTGAACTCAGATCCTTTTTCTTGTAAAGCAGAGGCTTTAACTACTGAGCCATCTCCCTAGCTCTGGAGATGAATTCTTGACACTTAAGTTTTTTTTTTTTAAAATGTAATTATACATTTTAAAATTTTTTACCAGTTCCCTCCCTCCCCCCTCCTCCCCCCGAAACCCCCCTCCTCCCCCTCCTCTCCCTCCCCATCCCCCAGTGCCTCCCCCCCAATTCCCAGAGAGTCCTTTATTGTGTACGCCTGACTCTCCACTGGGTCCTCCTCTCCGATGACATATAAGGACCCAGTGGTATTTCCATAAGCCCTTTCTCTTGTTCCCCTTAAGCATAGGAGCACTACTATGGCTGTCAATCCCTTGCCTCCAGGGATCTGGGTGCCCTTAACAGATGCTAGACTTTATGAGGGCAACAGTGCGCTGGACATTGCGCAGGGCATGCAAAGTCCCATTATGATTGCTTTGGCCCCAACTATTGTTGAGAATCTTGCAAATCGTTGTTCCTCCCATCCTCTTGCTCTTACAATCTTACCGCCCCCTCTTCCACAAATGTCCCTGAGCTCCAGGATGGGGAGAGATTAGGCTGGCCTAGTTCTATGTGATTGATATAGAGTCTCTGAAGTTCTGGATTGTGGTTTGTTGATTTTCTTTTGCAGTTTTGCTGCTCCTGCAATGCCCTTCACTCCATCCTGCTGAGCACTGTATGTCACCCCCTGGCCAGAGAAAGAAAGCTGTTAAACCGAAGTCTTGTTATAATAGCACATTCAAAGGTAGATGTAATAAAAGTAGGAAACCTCAGTGAGGGAGGGGTTCATCACCCATTTGCAAAATGATTACTTTTTATCTGCTAGACTATATGCCCTCCCCTTCTGGTGAGATCAGGAAAGAACGTCTGTGAACTTAACCAGGTTTCTCATTACTTACTGGCAGACCTTGATGGAGGCCTATTTTCTCTGCTGTAACATGGTCCCCTCTCTCCTTGTTTCTGGTGTGGCCCTCCTACCCCATCCCTCCTGTTCACAATCCTTGCAATTACTGTGTTACATAGGTTTACTTTTGAGTGTCTCAACGTGGGCTGGGTGAATTTGGTACTAGGAGCCACCTATTAGGGAGTACATACAGCGCTTAATTTTCTGGGTTTGGGATACTTCACTTAATATAATTCTTTCTAATGACATCCATTTCCCAGCAAATTCCAGTAATTCATCATTTTTGATGGCTGAGTAGTACTCCATTGTATAGATGTACCACAGTTTCCTTATCCACTCGTCAACTGTTGGACATTTAGGTTGATTCCATGACTTTGCTATTGTAAACAGTGCTGCTATGAACATGGTCGAGCTTGTGCTATCGAGGTGAACCTCTGCTACATGGGTGGTTATTCCCAAAAGTGGAATCGCAGGGTCATATGGCATTTCAATCTTTAATTTCTTTAAGAATCTCCAGACGGCTCGCCAGAGTGGCTGTATGAGCCTGCATTCCCGCCAGCAATGTAGGAGAGTTCCCCTCTCTCCACATCCTCTCCAGCATTTGTCGTTGTTAGTATTGTGGATTTTTGCCATCCTGACCGGGGTCAGATGATATCTGAGGGAAGTTTTGATTTGCATTTCCCTGATGGCTAAGGAAGTGGAGCATTTTTTAAGATATTTGTTAGACATTTTAATTTCATCCCTGGTAAAGTTTCTTTTAAATTCCAGGGCCAATTTTTTAATTGGGCCATTGTTTTCCTTGGAGTTTAGTTTTCTAAGTTCTTTGTGCACTCTGGACAGTAGAGCTCTGTCAGATATGTGGTTAGTGAAGATTTTCTCCCATTCTGTGGGTTGCCTTGGAGCTCGCGTTACAATCTCTTTATCTGAACAGAAGCTCTTTAATTTCACAAGATCCCAACTGTTGAGAGTTGGTAGCAGTGACTGTGCCATTGGATGTCTGTTTAGGAAATGTTGGCCTAGCCCAATCAGCTGGAGGGAGTTCCCTATCCTTTCAACTATGGTTTTTAAAGTCTCTGGCCCCAAGTCAAGGTCCTTGATCCATTTGGAATTAAGTCTTGTACATGGTGACAAGTATGGGTCCAGCTTCAATCTTCTGCATGTGGAGATCCAGGTTTGCCAGCACCATTTGTTGAAGATGCTGTTCTTTTTCCATTGGATTCTTTGGGCCCCTTTGTCAAAGACCAAATGCCTGTATTTTTGTGGGCTTATATCTGGGTCTTCAACCCTTATCCATTGATCTGTGTGTCTATTTTGGAGCCAGTACCAGGCTGTTTTTATAACTATGGATTTGTAATATAGACTAAGGTTTGGTATGGTAATACATCCAGCAGTGTTTTTGTTACTCAGGATTGTCTTTGCTATCGTGGGTCTTTTGTGCCTCCATACGAATTTTGAGATTGTTTGGTCAACTTCTTTAAAGAATTGCTTTGGGATTTTAATTGGTCTAGCATTGAATTTGTATATTGCCTTTGGTAGGATGGTCATTTTTGCGATGTTGATTCTGCCAATCCAGGAACATGGAAGGTCTTTCCACCTTCGGTGTCTTCAGCAATTTCTTTCTTTAGGGTTTTAAAGTTTTCATTGTAAAGGTCTTTTACCTCCTTGGTTAGGTTTATACCAAGTATTTCATTTTTTTAGGGGCTATAGTGAATGGGATTGTTTCTCTCAAGGCTTTTTCACTTCTTTCATTCTGGGCATATAGGAAGGCCTCTGATTTTTGCACATTTATTTTGTATCCTGCCACCCTGCTGAACTTCTCAATTAGTTCCGGGAGCTTCCTGGTAGAGTTTTTGGGATCCCTCAGGTATAAGATCATGTCATCTGCAAATAGGGATAGCTTGACTTCTTCCTTGCCGATTTGAATCCCTCTTATGTCCCTTTCTTGTCTTATGGCTTCAGCTAAGACTTCAAGTACAATATTGAATAGAAGTGGTGAGAGTGGACAGCCTTGTCTAGTTCCTGATCGAAGTGGGAATGCTTCCAATTGTTCCCCATTGAGCATAATCCTTGCTGTGGGCTTGTTGTATACAGCTTTTATTATATTGATAAAGGCTCCTTCCATTCCTACTGTCTCTAGCGTTTTGATCATAAAAGGCTGTTGGATCTTGTCAAAGGCTTTTTCTGCATCTATCGAGAGTATCATGTGGTCTTGGACTTTGGACTGGTTTACATGATGAATTACATTTATTGATTTGCATATGTTGAACCAACCTTGTGTGCCGGGGATGAAGCCTACTTGGTCCCCGTGAATGATCTTTTTGATATGTTTTTGAATCCGATTTGCTAAGACTTTGTTGAGAATCTTTGTGTCTGTGTTCATCAGAGAGATCGGCCTATAGTTTTCTTTTTTAAGTGAATCTTTATTAGGTTTTGGGATTATGATGATATTAGCTTCATAGAAGGAATTTGGTAGTGTTCCTTCCTTTGCTATTTGATGGAACAGTTTAAGGAGTATTGGTGTTATTAACTGCTTAAATGTCTGGTAGAACTCTGTACTGAATCCATCTGGTCCAGGACATTTTTTGGTGGGAAGATTCAAGATTACTTCTTCAATTTCCTTATATGTTATAGGACTATTTAAATAATTCACAACTTCCTGATTCAATTTAGGTACGTTGTGTTTACTTAGAAATTCATCCATCTCTTTTGTGTTGTCAAACTTCACAGAGTATAAGTTTTTGAAATATGATGTTATAATTCTCTGGATTTCTTGGGTATCAGTAGTGATAACTCCATGTTCATTTCTAATTTTGTTAATTTGGGTTTTCTTTCTTCTGCTTTTGGTTAATTTAGCTAGGGATGTATCAATCTCATTGATTTTTTCAAAGAACCAGCTTTTTGACTGGTTGATTTTTTCTATCATTTTCTTAATCTCGATTTCAGATATTTTCCCCCTTAGTTTGCTAATCTCCTCTCTTCTACTACTTTTGGGATCAGATTGCTCTAGTTTTTCTAAAGCTTTAAGCTGCATTGTTAAGTTGTTTATTTCTGACGTTTCCATTTTTTTGATGTAGGCATTAAGAGCTATGAACTTACCTCTTAGAACAGCTTTCATTGTGTCCCAGAGATTTTGGTAAGATGTATTTTCGTTATCATTCACTTTCAGGAAGTCTTGAATTTCCTTTTTAATTTCTTCCTGAATCCAGTTGTCATTCAGCATCATAGTGTTAAGTTTCCAGGAGTTAGTGTATTTTCTCTTGTTTGATGTGTTGTGGATGTCCAGCTTTAGGCCGTGGTGATCTGATAGGGCACAAGTTAGAATTTCAACTTTTTTGTATATGTGTAGATTGGTTTTGTGGCCCAATATGTGATCTATTTTGGAGAAAGTTCCGTGTGCTGCTGAGAAAAATATGTATTCTTTGGTACGTGGGTGAAAAGTTCAATAGAGATCTGTAAGGTCCATTTCTTTCAGGGTTTGATTAAGTTCCAAAGTGTCTCTGTTAAGCTTTTGACCTGTTGATCTATCCCATGTTGAGAGGGCGGTGTTGAAGTCCCCAAGAATTATGGTTTGGGGGTTGATTTCTTGCTTTAGACGCTGTAGGGTTTTCTTAATGAATGTGGAGTGGCCCGTATTGGGTGCATAAATGTTCAGTATTGTGAAGTCTTCCTGGTGAATTGTACCTTTGACTAAAATGTAGTATCCATCCGTGTCTCTTATAATTTTCTTTGGTTTGAAGTCCACTTTGTCTGATAGCATAATGGCTACCCCTGCCTCTTTTCTGCTTCCATTAGCTTGTAGAATTGTTGACCAGCCTTTTATTTTTAGAGCATGCCTATCTTTTGTGGTGAGATGGGTTTCCTGCAGGCAGCAGATTGATGGATTGTGATTTTTAATCCAAGTTTGTAATCTGTGTCTCTTGATCGGTGAATTAATTCCATTAACATTTAGTGTTATAATGGAGAAACTATTTTTAATTCCAGACATTTATTATGTTTAGTACTTTTTATAAGTATATTGCTTCGCTTTTAATGGTGTTATATTTGCCTTCTGTTCTCCTGGATATGCCTTCACGCTTGAGTGTCATTTCTAGCATTTTTTGAAGGCCTTGTTTGGTGGACATGTATCCCTTCAAGTTGTCTTTTTGCTGGAAAGATTTTCTATCTCCCTCGATCATGACTGATAGTTTTGCAGGGTAAATCAGCCTGGGTTGACATTTTTGCTCATTCAATATTGAAGTATGTCTCTCCAAGGTCTTCTTGCTTTTACTGTTTCGACTGAGAAGTCATTTGTTATTTTAATAGGTTTACCTTTAAAAGTGACTTGTTTTTTCCCCCTTGAAGCTCTCAGCACCAGTTCTCTATCTTGAATGTGGAGTGTTTTAACTATTATTTGCTGTGGCATGCTACTGTTTTGGTCGTGTCTGTTTGGGATGCGGAATGCCTCTTGTATATGGATGGGCCTCTCTTTTTTTATATGAGGAAAGTTTTCCTTGATGATCGTTTGAAAAATTTCCTCAGGGGTGGTATTTTGAGATTCTTGCTCTGGTATTCCATGAATACGCATGTTAGGCTTCTTCAGTGTGTCCCATATCTCTTGGATATTTCTCTCAAGTATCTTTTTGGCTTTAACAACCGCTTTCATTGTGCTGGCTAGTACTCTCACTTTATCTTAAAGGTCTGAAATTCTGTTTTCTGCTTCGTTAGTTCTGTTGATAAGACTCTCTGTGGAATTCTGGGTTGAAGATAACTTGTCTTGTAGCTCAGTTTTAAACTCTGTTTGAGTCTGTTTTAACTGCTCTATGCCAGTTTTTGTTTCTTGCACTGTTTTTCTCAACTCCTCCAAATGTCTGTTGTGTTCCTCTTCAAAGCGATTGATTCAATTGTGTAATTCCTCCCTGATTTCCACTTTCATAGTATTAAACATGGTAATGATCATATTTTGAAAGTTGTTATCCTGGGTCAGGCTTTCTTGGCCTTTTTCCGCGGGTTTGTTCTGGTTGGAGTCTAACATTATGGGATTAATTTTTTCAGTGGGAAATTTGTTTACTTGAGTGTTGCTTCTCATGGATTTGCACTTTGACTTTGGCATTGTCATTTTAACTCTTAAGATCTTTCAATTTCACTGAAGTGAATTATTTGGCCTGGGGTTCTAGAGTCGCGGGGTGAGGCCCGGCTGGACCGCGCGCGTCCCGACCAGCGGTGCAGGGTGGGGTTAAAGGGTTAAGTTTTTTATATATATACAAACTTGATAGGTACACCGGTTCCCTCCCTCCCTTCTCCTCCCTCTCACCCCTCTTCTCACCCTCCCTCCCCACCCCCCAGTGCCTCCCCTCCCCCAATCCCCAGAGAATCCTTTATGTGCATGCCAAACTATTCTCTGGGTCCTCATGATTGCTTAGGCCCTAACTTGTGTGGAGTATCTTGCATATCATTGCTCCTCCCATCCTTGTGCTCTTATACTCTTACCGCCCCCTCTTCCGCAAATTTCCCTGAGCTTCAGGATGGGGACAGATTAGGCTGACCGAGTTCTAGGTGGTTGATATAGAGTCTCTGAAGTTCTGGATCATGGTTTGTTGATTTTTTTTTGCAGTTTTGCTCCTCCTGCAATGCCCTTCATTCCATCCTGATGGGTATTGGATGTCACCCCCTGGCCAGAGATAAAAAGCTGTTAAACTAGAGTCTTATTATAAGAGTATATTCAAAAGTAGATGTAATAAAAGTAAGAAACCACAGTGAGGGAGGGGACAATCACCCATTTGCAAAATGGTTACTTATTATCTGCCAGAATATATTGCCTCCCCTTCTGGTGAGATCACACCCCTCAGTTGTAAATGATCAGGAACGAAAAGTCTGTGAACTTAACCAGATGTCTCATTGCTTACTTGCAGTCCTTGATGGTGGCCTATTTTCTCTGCTGTAACATGGTCCCCTCTCTCCTTGTTTCTGGTGTGGCCCTCCTATCCCATCCCTCCTGTTCATACTCCTTGCAATTACTGTATTACAGAGATTTATCATTCAGTGTCTCTAGGTGGGCTGGGTGGGGTTGGTACTAAGAGCCACCTATTAGGGAGTACATTCAGCGCTTAATTTTCCAGGTTTGGGACACTTCACTTAATATAATTGTTTCTACATCAGAAATAAATAACATAACGATGCAGCTTAAGGCTTTAGAGAAACTTGAGGAATCTGATCCCAAAAGTAGTAGAAGAGAGGAGATTAGCAAAATAAGAGGAGAAATATCTGAAATCGAGACTAAGAACACGATAGAAAAAAGCTGGTTCTTTGAAAAAATCAATAATAATGATACACCCCTAGCTAAATTAACCAAAAGCAAGAGAGAGAAAGCCCAAATTAACAAAATTAGAAATGAACATGGAGTTATCACTACGGATACCCAAGAAATCCAGAGAATTATAACATCATATTTCAAAAACTTATACTCAGTGAAGTTTGGCAACACACAAGAGATGGATTAATTTCTAAGTAAACACATCTTACCTAAATTGGATCAGGAAGTTGTGAATTACTTAAATGGCCCTATAACATATAAGGAAATTGAAGAAGTAATCTCGAATCTTCCCACCAAAAAATGTCCTGGACCAGATGGATTCAGCACAGAATTCTACCTGACATTTAAGGAGTCAATAACACCAATACTCCTTAAACTGTTCCATCAAATAGCAAAGGAAGGAACACTACCAAATTCCTTCTATGAAGCTAATATCGTCCTAATCCCAAAACCTAATAAAGATTCACTTAAAAAAGAAAACTATAGTCCGATCTCTCTGATGAACACAGACACAAAGATTCTCAACAAAGTCTTAGCAAATCGGATTCAAAAACATATCAAAAAGATCATTCACGGGGACCAAGTAGGCTTCATCCCCGGCACACAAGGTTGGTTCTTTTGTACCTCCATATGAATTTTGATATTGTTTGGTCAACTTCTTTAAAGAATTCCTTTGGGATTTTAATTGGTATATCATTTAATTTGTATATTGCCTTTGATAGGATGGTCCTTTTTACAATGTTGATTCTGCCAATCCAGGAACATGGGAGGTCTTTCCACCTTCTGGTGTCTTCTGCAATTTCTTTCTTTAGGGTTTTAAAGTTTTCATTGTAAAGGTCTTTTACCTCCTTGGTTAGGTTTATACCAAGGTATTTCATTTTTTTAGGGGCTATAGTAAATGGGATTGTTTCTCTTGGGTTTTTTTCACTTGTTTCATTCTGGGCATATAGGAAGGCCACTGATTTTTGTATGTTTATTTTGTGAATTCTTGATACTTAAGTTTTAACTATTTACTTTAATTTTGTGCAAGGGATGCAAGGGACCCCATCAGTCTTCTGTAAAATAGGAATAATAATAATACCTACATCCTAGGTTTATTATGGAGATTAAAGTAACTTTTATTGTAAATATCTGGTACATTTCTTAGCCTATATCAAGTGCTTTTTAATCATTAGCTGTTATGTTATGTGTCGATATTCTTACTGTTTCCTGTTTTGCTGGCATTCTTCCCTTGATTATTGGTGGGAGTTGGGAATGACTTCTCTTGCCTCAAAAAAATGAGAATGGAAGTGAGACCTATGACTTCCTTCATCTGAAAAAATGCTTTGAACGAATTCTCAGTTATTAAAAGAAAGAAATATTCCTTTCCTTAAATGGAATATTTTTTTCTTTGTCAATGATCATTTACAATGGAGATATCAAGAATTACCAGTTTAATTGCTTGCAAAAGGAAGTTTAAATTACATAAATACACTTTAATTTTCTATGAAAAGATGCTATTGTCATCTTGCAGTGATACTAAGTGTAGTATGTAGGATAGGAATAAGATGTCTTGTTCCTGCTAAAATGGATAAAATTAGAGTAGATGGTCTATTGGTTAGGTTATCTTAACCATATGAACACTTGTATTGAAGTTATGACCACTAGATCCATGTTAGATGGAAAAGCAGCTCAAGTCCCTGCTCCAACTTATGGTAGATTAGAGACCAGTTATCAGGCTTAGGTACCCCAATCAATTATCATAACATGCATTATTGCATGCTGCATCATAAGTTTCATTTGTGGCAGTGGTTTTCAACAGCAGCCACCTGAAACCTCATGCAACAACTCCACCATTTCTCTGCACAGTGGTCCTGTGCTTTGACTTTCATCTGCTCTCTGTTGCTCTTTCTCCCATGTTGCACAAGCTTCTTAGTCTGCTTGTAAAGAAAGACCACTATGCCCTAGGTTCAGAAATCTGTGAGGATCATTCCTCACCTTCTGGCTGCCCCCTCACTGAATGACTTCTATGTTCTCTTGCTTTGATGTGGACATATGGCAATGACTAGTGATCTACATGTTGAGCCAGGTATGATCAGTTTGTTCTGGTTCTTGCCTAGTGGAGTCTTTCATCTATCCTTCTTGTACAAAGACAATAGTTTGGGCATAGAGTCCATTGACTAGATAGAACTGGACTCTCAAACTCTTTTTTTTAAAAAAAAAAAACCTGATACTCAGAGATAACCTGCAATTGTAAATCTCAGGCTGGGGAGATACGGCATGCCTAGTAAGGCAGCCAGTTTGTGTGTATTGCCTTCCAACAGAAGGGAAGAAGTGTACTGGAGAGATGATTCCATTGGTTTAAAAAAGCATGAGAACCTGATTTTTCATGTTCAATGCCCATGAAAAAGCACACTGCAGTGTCGTATCAGCCCAGTTCTCAGGGGCAAAGACAGGTGGATCCCTAGAGCTTATGGGCCAGTCAGCCTAACTGAATTGGTGAATTTGAGATTTAGTGGGAGGCTTGTGTCAAAAAAATAAGGTAGACAGAGATCAAGGAAGAGACTTAATGTTGACCTCTGGCCTTCATATGCATAGAAACAATACACTCTCCCACAAATGTGAACACACGCATATGGCACACATAATGCAGTAAGGCACAACAAAATGAAATAAAAAGAAGGTAATCACTAACTTCTACTGCTTTGTCTTCTCTCTTGGGCCTTAAGGTGAAATATATCAGGGCTCCAGGTTAACATTTGGTGAAGCTACCTTCCACCTTGCCCTCAGGAAGTAGAAAAATACAGTGGCTTGACGTTCATTTTGACAAAGCTCTTTTTCCTGTTCTATCTTCAGCAGAGTCTAAAGAAATAAAAGCAGTTGCTAAGCTACAAGGTGGGCTTTTTCAGTGTGTTTGTTACAATCCCAGCCTTGAGGGCTTGAACTATCATCCATTCAGCAGCTGAAGCCAAAAGAAAGACAATGAGGTGGCCGAGAAGGCTCTTTAGCAAATTCAGTTATTGGTCAGGGCAAGTGCCTGACTCTAGCAGTACAGGTGACCTGGAGCCTGCCTACTACACTTCTGAGTCCCAATGCAAGAATGAGAGGGAGGATTCATTTCTAATTCTTTAATTAAATCTTCCAAAATGCAGCATTGATTTGTGGCCTTGTTTTGTTTTTATATTTATGTCATAAACGTAATTCTTAAGGAAGTATTGAGAGTACTCTTAGTTTTCTAAGTATTGTGATTTGTATATATCCCATATAGTTGGAGCTACTGATAGGGCCTGGATATCAGCTGCTTTTAGTGAGTTCCTTTCGCAATGTTCCAGAAAAACTCTAAAAGCCAGACCCCCTGTACTTTTAGCCAACTGTTACATTGTTTTATATTTAGGGTCTTTTTGGTCTCTATTCTTCTTCGCAGAGTTGCATGGATCCCACTTTGAGCAAGTCTTCATTTGGTAATGTTCACATAATTTCTAAATTCATCATGTTTAGAATGTGTGAGTGCTAATTGCTGAATGCCAATGCCATTCCTCCAGTTGGTACTTGGATTCCTTTTCCTCTCCCAGTTGAAAGGCTTTAATACTTCCAAGCAGAGGGGAAGGCTATTTCCCAACACTACTTTGCACTATCATCTCTTTCATAATGGCCTAATCCGGTCATTGCATGTTAGTTAGTTCTCAGTGTGAGGACAATGAGGGGCATTGCTGACTTTTGACTTGCTTTCATTGACTAGTTCATTCTCTTCAAAGTTGGGTACAAAAATTAATGCAGCTGGGACACCCTTTGTGGATAATACATAAATACATCCTAAATAAAAAGCCAGGAAATTGTCCCTTCGGTCTTTCACCTGTCAGCATCAGCAATAGAATTCTATAGTCCATTCAGTGGCATATTTAATTAAGCAACCTATTTGCTGAATGTGCTGGAGGTCCGCTGACAGTGCGTTTCAGTCCTGATTTGGATGACAAAGAATATGGTGAGATATTCAGCGCCTGATGTAATAGAAATAAACTCCCAATTGGTCACTCCTATTTCTCTTGGCATGTTGCATTAGCTCAGACAAGACATAAAAAGAGGCCTTCTTTCATGTGTTCAGAAAGTCAGTGGACACCAACCTTCTGCCTTTTGGTGTTCAACAGCAAGTCCTGTCTGAGTCTTGTACATATTTCCATTCCAGATGAGTACAGATTTAGTTGTAGGTTGGAAACTTTAACTTGTAAGCATTCACGTGCTCATTTTAATTCTGATGTAGAACAGTTTCTTCCTGATCATCATTCTGTATTTTCGTTGGAGTTATCAGCTATAACTAATGTTATTGGTCATATGATAGCTATACAGTGTTTACCACACTTTAGATACATGTTAAAGTATTCCAGCAAATTTCTGGCACAGATGTCATTAATATCTATTTCATACATGTGAAAATTGAGCCTCAAGAAATGTAAGCAAATTGCCTGAAGTCATATAACCAAGAAGTATAGGAGAATCCCCAGCTTTGAATATAGTTTTCTTTCTCCCTTACAGCCCATGCACTCAACCACAGCTCTGCATGAGCACTTTAGAAAGCCTAAGGTGCATTCGATGCCAATAGAAGTATTAATAATTGCAGTGGAGGGTGAGGGAGATTCCAAGAGCTACAAAAGTATATATTCTCTTGGGGTCTGTGGCAAGGAATCAGAGGCTGTTTAGAGTGATCTGTTTGGCTACCAAAAGCCTATAAAGTGTTTTTTGAAAGGTGCAAACACATGTGTACATATTTTGGGGAGAAGGGCCGAGTTTTCTTGGGCTTCTTGAATAGGTTCATGCACAAAGGTAATTCACTTACATATGTAACTAAACTACATCCAGTACTTGTCCTGTGCCAGTTATAAATATAATGTCTACATATGAACATGAACATTTGTAAGAGAATGAACAGCTAATTTCATTTTCACTGAAGCTGTAGAGGTGTACAAGAGTAGCGTGTTCATTGTATAGAAGGTGAAACTGAAGCTAAGAGAGATAACTTAGGGGCTGGAGAGATACCTTAGGGGTTGAGCCTCTGCCTAGCTAGCAGAAGGGCCAGAGTTTGCATCCCACATAAAATGTCAGAAGGAAATGAGGATGGTCTGTAATTCTGGTCCTGGAAGGTGAAACCTGGGAATCTGTAGAGCAAAACTACAAGGAGGTAAAGCTATCCAGGATGATTCCCAAAGTTAGCCTTGTACCTCTACAGGGACATACAGTGCTCTTTGATGCACACAGATACACACTTACAAATGCAAAATAAATAAATAAGTAAATAAATAAAACTTACCAAAGGCTATAAAACTAGCAAATGACAGTACTGAGATTTTAAGCCAAGCAACCTTCTCCTAGATTGTTGCTTTGTATCATTTTTGACTGTAAGTTTTTTTCTTTTTTTGGCCTATTTTATTTTTTATTAATTTGCCTATCTCAGAGCAAAGAACCTGCATGTGTTTATGTGTGCACACGCAACAATAGATATTTGTTGATATCGTTGAGTTGATTTGCATATTCTTGTTTCCCTATCCTTTTCCTCTTAAGAATCAATTACAAAGATCTTGGGTATATAGTAGGGACTCCATAAAATTTGGGTAGATGAAAAAAATTGACATGATTAGAAGACAATTTCTTGAGCTGGGGAGATGGCTTAAGGGTTAAAGCCTTTGCCTTACAAGCAAAAAGATCTGAGTTTGGATCCCCCCATCCCACATAAAAATGCCAGATGGATATGGCAGGCCTGTAAGTCTGGCTCTGGAAGGCAGAGCTTTGGAAAACCCAGAACAAAGCAATAAGGAGCTAGAACAATCCAGGATGATTTCCAGATCTACCCTTGGTCCTCTGTATGAATACACACTTAAGTGTTCTCTTGTACAAATGCATGCACACACACATAAACACAGGCATGCATACATATGCACACAAGAGAAGATAATTTCTCAGAGGTATTTAAAGAAAAGCTGCTTGTTAAAACATATTTTGCTTTCAGTCATGATTCTATGGAGAGCTATCTTGCAACTCTCTAAGTGTGTTCTCTCAACTACCTCACTAGATTGATCCAATTGGTTATAAGGTACCTTTGAGTAGGGACTAGGTAGCTCTGCTGCTTTTATGAATCTGTGTGATATTCTGTGTCCTGATCACTATGCATAATATTCCCTACCTGTTATTGCTAAGCTACTAACCAGAAGCCCTCCCCAACTCTCTGTATGTTATCATTAGAATGCAAATCTAGCTCTTTATGTGGTATATCAAGCTTGTTGACAGAAGGGTGGTAAGAGACACAAATCTGGTTCAATTGGAGTTGACTGTTGTTGGGTTTCTAGGATAGAGTGTTCTTAAAAATCAGAACAATTGGCTGTGATTGTGAAGAGTGCTTGGTGAGTTGACGAGTTGGTGAGTAACAAGGTGGAACTGCTCAAGTTTTTAATCACCTTGATTACATGTTCCAAGGTTTAACTTTGAGACTTCCACTGTTCCCATAATTTTACCTGCTGGGATCTTATTTCACTTTTCATTTTATTCTCTAATCACTGCCGATTAGAGCCCTGAATCCATGCTGGTTCTGTTGCCTGCCTCTTAGCCTGATGGGCTTCTTTGTACTGAGCCATAGAACCCAGCTGGTACTAAGACTTCCTAGGGTCCAGAAGCATCATTACTTTTTGTTGGCAGCAAACTCGAAAGTTAGTGATTGGGTTTTCTCAAGTACAGTAGCATAACACCTGTTCTCTGAGTTGAGGGTTTCCCCCCGCATTTTAGCAAATTAATCAATATGAGCTAATTATAATCCAGCAGATATTGTAAAAAAAAAAACTACCTTCTAGTAGTGCCCTTGCAAAAACTGCAGATTCTTTTTTCAGTAATTAATATGCTTCTTTTATTTCCTTTGAGGTGAAAAACAGTCATTGACAATGACTCCCTACTCACTTGGTTCAAATAACTAACTTTGTACCTGAAGACTAATTACAGTAGTGACACCATCTTTTTCTACTAGGGTTCTCACTTGAAGAATTTGAAGCCAGTATATAACCTTGGAATCTTGGGAGTTAATCTGTCTGTGGGCAGCATAACAGTGAACACTGTTATCAGAAATATAGTTCCGCCTCTTTAGTTGAGCTCCCGTGAATTCAGAAGGTAATAATCTAGACAGAATGAAGAACAAATTTGGTACATCTATGACAATAGAAAGTTAGGAAAGGGGTTATTTAAGCTGCCAAACAGAACACAGTTTTTGAAGTGCCAGTTCACATGCAAAGGATTGGTAAGTACTTACAAGTACTTACAAGTCATTCCATTAATAGACTTTTAGAATTTTAAGGTTAAAAGCCATGGAGGGACTGAGGCTAAAGCTAGGTGGGTAGAGCGATTATCTAGCATGCAGGAAGCCATAGATCTATCCCTCAGCTCTACATAAAACAGATGTAGTAGTGTACACCTGTATTTCTAACACTTGGGAAATAGAGGCAAGAGGACTAGAAATTGAAAGGCACCATCTGCTATAGTAAGTTTGAAGCCAGCCTGTTGTATGTGAGACCATGTCTCAAAAAAAGCTGTACAATATGATATATGATGGTTCATCACACAAAGCACAGCATCTATTGATCAGTGTTATGAGATGCACCTTGAGAATACAATTTTTGGATAATCACTTTATTAAAATATTATAAACACTGCATATAGTTCACCCATGTAAAATCCATAGTTCAGTTCTTTTTAGCATACTCAGAGTGGGGAAGATAACATTGCAGTTATTTTAGAGGATTTTCATCAGCTAGAAAAGAATCTTATATCCTTTAGCTGTCACTCTTCAATTCCTCTATCACTTTCAGTCTTAGGCAACCAAATCTGGGAATACAAGTTTGGCTGAATTACGGGACTTGTCTTTGAAAGTTTTAACATACCATTGAAAGATGCCACAGAATCCAATGCATATGACTCACAGCATCTTAATTTGTCAATGCTGAGAGGAATTAAAGGGAATCATCAGATACAATCTCACTTGACATATTAGGAAACTGAGACCTATTGATGAGAATTGGGTTTCCATAGTAAACAGTTCATAGAACCGTGACTGAAACTCATGTATTCTGTCATCTTAGAATGTTGCAGTCTTAATCACAGTACAATTTTGCAGAGCGTGTTTTTTAGTGAAGAATGTGGATTTTAGGGTTAGCATGCCTGGATTTAGCACTTTGTTCTACCTTTCATAGGTAATGTGACATCAGACCATTACTTAACCTCTCTGAGCTTCAGCTTCTTAAACTCAATGATAGTTTAGTTTGAACTAAAATAATAACTGTAACTTCCTTATAAGATGTTTGTGAAGATCAAATGAATTAATAAGTAAAATGTTTAGACTAATACTTAACATAAAGTAATTGCCACAAGCTGCTATTGTTTTGCTATCTAGTTATTGAATATGAAAGTAATTTCCTTATATTCAAAAATATTCTTTAAATGTCTCAGTCATCCTCATGTAACTGCTGTTTGGTTTGGTTTGTGCTGAAATGTAGCTTTGAGAGTTCGGTTTAGGGTACAAAAAAGAAAGTTCTTATAGAAACAGCAATAAAACCACACACACACACACACGCGCGCACACACACACACACACTCACTCACTCACTACTCACTCACTCACATATCTATTTAACTTAAAAGTAGATAAATGGCTTTAATGAACATTTCTTTTTTTAAAAAAAAGCTATCCAAATGTATAGTAAATGTGAAAAATGGTAATATCATAAGGGAAATATAAATGAAAAACAAATGAGGTAGCACTTCACAGTTATACAGAAGGCCATTTTAAATGGAAAATAAGTATTGTTGAGATGTAGAAAAACTGGAGTCCATTCGAAGCTGGTGGAGATGTAAATAGTGCTGTTCCTATTTAAAATAGTGTGGTGGGCCCTAAGAAACTTTTTAAAAAATGTATCAACATCCAAATATATCTGTAATAGAATTGGAAGCAGGAATTGGAGTAGATTTACAAAGCTATGCTCATAACAGAGTGTTTTATAATAGTAAGTGATGAGAGGGAGCAAAGTGCCCATCAATAGATGAATGGATGGCTAAACTAAGGTACATACATGCAATGGAATATTGTTATTTAGCTTCAGAAAGACAGGAATTCTAAATAGATGCTACAGTTTGGATGGACCTTGAAGATATCATGCTCAATGAAATAGCATGTTGCAGAAGGATAGACGATTCTCCTTACCCTGGATACATAAAGGAATCATTTTCTAGAAACAAGAAGTAGAGTGAAAGTTGTCAGATGCTAAATAATGGAGTACAACCATGAAAAAATAAAGCAACGTTCTTGTAGCTTTGACAGGGATCTTCTGAGATGTTCACAGCTTTACACAGTGGTGTTTCTCATTGCTGACAGTTAAGTAGCCCACAGTAGAAACTTCCTATAAGAGCTCACGTCCAGCAAACCGTGATTTGGGATGGAGTGCAGCACCTTCAAGACCATTAACTCATCACTTTGTTCCATACTGGTGCATACACAATGATGAATTGATGAACATGCATGAAAACCAATAACTCGGACAATATGCTACAAATATAGATTCACCAAATCAGTGCACCTTCAGTCCAACAGCTCATCCCAAACTGAATGATTTCAGATAACGATTTCTTACTCTTTTTGTTGGAGACAAAACCTCATTGTGTAACTCAGGCAAGCAGGCCCCAAATTCCTGATCTTCCTGCCTTAGACTCCTGATTCTTGTACAACTCTGTTTATTGGTTTTGTCCCATGCATTGGCTACATGGTCAGACTGATCTGAGTCAAGTGCATCTGATCATATAATTTGCACATAAGTCATTCAGGTTCTTATTTGTTGGTATCTTGTGAGCTAATGAAAGTCACATGACAAAATTCAAATTGAGAATGGTGTAAGGGCTCCAAAGTTAAAAGGGAATGTGCCCAGATACCTGGGCATTAGCCAATGCAGGCATCCAGGATGGAGTCTTATAGATCACATCTATATGGGGATATGGGAGCAAGAGAGAGACTGGAAAGGAAAATGAGTGGGGTGGCATGGGATGGGTGAATAATAAGGAATTCAACCATTTATATATTCATATATGAGAACTCCAAGGAATTCAAATTTGTAACAAAAAAAGATCAACACATGCATTTGGATTAAAGCTGATGAAGGTATTTGTGAGCATAATGTGAATCATCAATTTGACAGAATCTAGAATCACCTAGGAGACAAAACTCCACGTATAATTATGAGCAATAATCTAGATTAAGGGTAGTCTTTGAGAGTGCAATTGATGTGGGAAGGCATTTCCCTGGGCAAGGGAACCTGGAGTATATAAAGTGGAGAAATAAACTGAGTACTAACATTCATTCATCATCCTCTGCCTTCTGATTGTGGATATTATATAACTAGCTGCTTCAAGCTCCTGGTGTCATAGCTTTCCTGCAGTGATAAACTATACCTTGAACTGTGAGTCAGAACAAGCCCTTTCTTCCCTTATGATGCTTCTGTCTGGGTACAGTATCATAGCAATTGGAGAAGTAACTAAGACTTTTTTTTAACACAGGTCAGGAGGTGCTGTTCGTTTGCTTTGTGTTGCTCTTTACAATATGTCTTTCTGTCCACAGGGAACTCATAGCATAGTACATGAAGCATCAAGGTGTTTTATGGAGCATGTGATAGGATCATAAAGTTGAGACTGTTTCTTGGATGAGACTCTTTTTAGAATAGCAATCCAAGTAAAGAGAATATGAACAGGAAAGACAAGAAACTACATATAAGAAGAGATCTCAGTTATTCAGTCACTTGTCTGAGCCTTTTATTCCTCCTACCCTTAGCTAAAATGTGGGATTAGAGACTTGTAGCTGTTTACCAAGCTCAGTGAAATCAGGGAACCACGAAGTCCCCAATACCAGCTATAGTGCTTTTGCTTGCCACATAGTCAGCACTCAAAACTTATTTGTTGAATAAATTTCTTTAGATTCCTGGGTCCACGCTCAGAAATTCTGAATGAATAGGATACATACACAGTCTGTCTTACAGTGTGGTCTCTGAACTATCTTCCTCAGAACTATCTAGAGTTGGTTTAAAACCCAATGCTTAGGTTTTACCTTCTACTTCCTGCATTTGATGCCTCAGAAACCAGTTTGCTCATTTGTGGAATGTGAAGAGTAGGGTGTAGCTTTCACTAAGGCCATCATGTGAGGAGGTAATTATGTGATTCTCATTCTTTGTACTTGTTCCAGCTGAGAGAACTACTTTATAGAGGGAAGGCTATGGTCTTGTGCCCTGATATAAGAATCAATGCCAGGATAGTACCAAACATATGGAATTAGGATGTAGAAACTTTTAGCCATTTAGTATGATTTTTTCACTTGCCTTTTGTGTATGTGTGTGTTGTGTGTGTTGTGTGTGTGTGTGCGTGTGTGTGTGTGTGTGTGTGTGTGTGTATTGTGTGTGTGTGTGTGTCCATCCTAAGGTTCCACAAATTTAAACTAATGCTACATTATCATCTTCCCTATCCTAATGAATAGGAGGGTAATTTAGCTCCCAAAACAATGGTGGAGGT